>CAUYQU010036850.1:0-27578 GCA_963574635.1 Cheracebus regulus
TCAAACTGCTTTAATTCTTAATTGAAGTGGGAATGAGATGAGGCAGAAATAAGCGTAACAGCAGCCATAAAAAAGGATGAGTTCATGTCCTTTGCAGGGACATGAATGAAGCTGGAAACCATCATTCTCAGCAAACTAACACAGGAACAGAAAACCAAACATCACATGTTCTCACTCATAAGTAGGAGTTGAACAATAATAACACATGGACACAGTGAGGGGAACATCATACACTAGGGCCTGTCGGTGGGTAAGGGGACTAAGGGAGGGATAGCATTAGGAGAAATACCTAAGGTAGATAACAGGTTGATGGGTGTCGCAAACCACCATGGCACATGAACACCTATGTAACAAACCTGCACATTCTGCACAGCATCCCAGAACTTAAAGTATATTTAAAATAATAATAAATAAATAAAAGAAATAAGTCTAATATATTAAGCAATCCAGCTGGCAAAACAATGTGCTGTAACATGAGGGAAAGAGTGACCAACCATGAAGAGGGCTGGGGAGAATTTCTGGCAAGGCTTTACAGAGGCTGGGGACACAGGGTCAAGGATACTGAATTTGGAAGTCACCTGGGTTCTGGATATTGACATTTACTACCCATGTGACGATGAACAAGCTCCAACCTCTGGGTCCTGTTTCCCATTTCTTAATGAACTTAACAGACCACATCAGTGATTTTTTAACTTTGGGACCCAGCATTCTTTGAGGTATCCAGGAGCTATGGTGGAGGCACTCTTGACACTCCCACCTCTCCCCACACATACCCTTCAGCTGAGTGGCTCAACTCTTACTCAACTGCAAGAAAAAAGTTTGAAAATCATTTAACTTTACCAGCTTCCAAACTCCCAAAACTCCATAACCTGTCATCTATTAAAAAGAAATGACCATCAATAGTGGTCAATCTGGCAATGGAAACAGGAATCTGTGAAAATCAAGACATTCAAGATTATTTTAGAAAGCAAGAGAATAGTAATAAATATAGGGCCCATATTTCATTAAGATAAACTCTAACAGCTGGATGCAGTGGCTCACGCCTGTAATCACAGAACTCTGGGAGGCCAAGATGGGCAGATCACCTGAGGTCGGGAGTTCGAGACCAGACTGACCAACATGGTGGAACTCCATCTCTACTAAAAATTCAAAATTAGCTGGGCGTGGTGGCACACACCTGTATTCGCAGCTACTGGAAAGGCTGAGGCAGGAGAATTGCTTGAACCCAGGAGGTGAGAGTTGCAGTGAGCTGAGATTGCGCCTTGCACTCCAGCCTGGGCAACAAGAGCAAAACTCTGTCTCAAAAAAAACCCACAAAAAAACAAACAAAAAACAAACAAACAAAAAAACATGAAAAGCCAGATGGGCCCAGTGGCTCCTGGTTATAATCCCAGCACTTTGGGAGGTCAAGGTGGGTGGATTGCTTGAGTTTAGGAGTTTGAGACTAGCCTGGGCAACATGGTGAAACCCTGTCTCTACTAAAAATACAAATATTAGCTAAGCATGGTGGCACATGCGTGTAGTCCCAGCTACTTGGGAGGCTAAGGTGGGAGGATCAATGGAGCCCAGGAGGTGGAGGGTGCAGTGAGCCAAGACGCACTCCAGCCTGGCCAACAGAGTAACTCCCCATCTCAAAAAAAAAAAAAAAAAAAAAAAAAAAGGCCAGGCGTGGTGGCTCATGCCTGTAAGTCCTAGCTGAGGCGGGCAGATCACAAGGTCAGGAGTTTGAGACCAGCCTGACCAACAAGGTGAAACCCCATCTCTACTAAAAATACAAAAATTAGCTGGGCGTGGTGGTGCATGCCTCTAATCCCAGCTACTCAGGAGGCTGAAGCAGGAGCATCGCTTGAACTGGGGAGGTGGAGCTGAGATCACACCCCTGAACCCCAGCCTTGGCAACAGAGCAAGACTCCACCTCAAAAACAAAACAAAACATTAGCCAGGTGTGGTGGCACATGCCTGTGGTCTCAGCTACTGAGGAGGCTGAGGTGAGAGGATTGCTTGAACCCAGAAGGTAAAGGCTGCAGTGAGCTATGGTTGCTCCACTGCCCTCAGCAACAGAGTAAGACTCTGTTTCAATAAAACAAAAACCATGGACTCCTGTTCTCCCCGACCCCAACCCTGGAGATTCAGATTCACCAGGAATCTGGGGTTACTAGTTGCCCTTGGGAAAATTTCAGGCAAATTGGGGAACCTGTTCCAGGTCTGAGTGGAGTCAGGTGGAACCTGCAAACAAGGGCCTCTGGTTGACTCAGAAACACAAACTGAGACTCCAACTCTCCAAACTTAAGGGGCGAGTCCCGTTTCTTGGCAATCTGACTGAAGGAAAGATGCTGTGGGCAAAATCTATTTGGGAATGCATCCCCCTAAGCCACTTTCAGTATCAATCTTTTTCTACTCCTTCCCACCAAATAATTCCTCTATTTCTTCCTTCTGTTTAGCACACTGACTCATATTTACATTAGAAAGTCAGCTCCATCAGGGCAGAGGTTTGTGTCTGTTCACCAATGAACCTTGGCACCCAGAACAGCCCCTGGCACATCATAGGAGCTCAGGAAACATTTTAAAAATGAACTTATCACTCTTTCTAATGTGTTGGGTCACAAGATAGCAAACCTGCACACAGGGAGAGTGTTTTTATTCGCTTTTCCTTGAAAACTTCAGTTTTCCAAGAAAGCACATTTTTCTTACTTTGGAGGCCAGGTTATTCCTATAGGAAAACAAGCTAAAGTGGAAAAGAAAGAACTTGATTTAAGCTGAGAACATACAATAAGGCCAAAGTCATTGTTCACTATTCCCCTACCCTCTCTTCTAGCCCACTGTCACTCTCCTAGCCTCCAAACACAGTTATGCACACTTTCCCAGCATCTGTCCTGGTCCAGGTGACAATTTCTTTACCTTGCCCATGTCTACTAAAAATACAACCATTATTCAAAATTTAGTTTGGATCTGATCTCTGTGAATCTTTCTCTGACAACCCCAGCTGTCTTTAGAATTCTCTGCCCAGAATTCTGAAAGCAGCAACCACATCTTTGGACACTGATCAGACACTGCTCTCTGTGATTATTATGCTTATCTTCTGTTCCCAATTAAAGCAGGACCCAGGCTGGGCATAGTGGATTCTACCTTTAATCATAGCACTTTGGGAGGCTGAGGCAGGAGGATTGCTTGAAGTCAGGAGTTCAAGACCAGACTAGACTACATAGTGAGACCCAATTAAAAAAAAAATCAGAGCCCAAATTTAAATGAATACACACACCATAAAGTGCTATGAGAGTGCTGATGAGAGTGCATTTAATTCTTCCATCCCAAAGGCAGGCAACTTTTAGACTGTATGGTTTTTTGGCATCAGTGAGCTGAATATACTGGTCCATTACAATAGGCACTAGCTAGCCTCATTTGTATCTCCACCCACCCCACTTGTCCCTGTAAGAAACCCTTAGTTCTTTGCTACTTTGACCCCTTGATGTCCCCAAAACTTATCTGTTTTTCAATTATTTGACTTTGCACGTTCCTTTTACTTAGAAGACATTCCCACCCACCTCCAAGCAGTCAACTGACAATGCCTACTTATCTTGAAGGTCTTGAGTAAAATGATACTGCCTTTCTTTAGTTTTATTTAAATCCCAAAGCAAGATTCATTATTCACTTCTTCATATCCCTAGAGGACATCTGACATCTTAACAGCACCTGACACATGTATGACAATACAGCCACGTGCTCCAAAACAACCTTTCTTTTTTTTTTTTAATTTTAATTTTTTTTTTTTTTTAAATAGAGACGGAGTTTCACCATATCGGTCAGAATGGTCGAAAACGCCTGACCTCAGGTGATCCACCCGCCTCAGCCTCCCAAAGTGCTGGGATAACAACCTTTCATATACAGTGGACTCATATATGATAGTGGTCCCATAAGAGTATAATACGATATTGTTAGTGTACCTTTTCTGCATGTTGATAGGTTTAGACACACAAATACTTACCATTGTGTTATGGTTGCCTACAGTATTCAGTATAGTAACATGCTGCACAGCCTTGTGCCTGGAAACAATAGGTCATACAATATAGCTCGGGTCTGCAGTAGCCTAGATCATCTAAGTTTGTGTAAGTGTACTCTGATGTTCACAAGATGATAAAATTGCCTAGCAACGAATTCACAGAATGTATCCTCATCATTAAGCAACACAAGACTATACTTGGTTTTTCTGACTTCTCCATTGGCTTACAAGTTCCATGAAAACTGGATGAGTTTCCTTTCATCTCTGTGTTTACAGCAATGCCTGATATATACCTGCCTAATAACTGCTTACTCAATTCAATTACATTCCTAAGATTCTGGTCTCCAAAGGACATTGTTAGGGGTAATGTCAGTTACTAATTTACTTTCCAAGAATATGCACCAAGGCTACATGTGAGCACTTTTTCACAGTAAAGCACAGGATTTGGAATGCAGGCTGGTCCTCCATGGTCCAGGATCCACTGGCTGTGGCTGGACCCTTATTATTCCAGACAGGCATCTATCGAGTCAGTGTAAAAAAAGTAAGGAATCAACTGATTCCCCACATCTGCTCCAGATTAGACAATTCACTTCCCTCAGGCATAAGGAAATACCGTTTTTAAAGATGCACGGAATAAAAGATTGTGTGTCTTTTCATTAATATTTAATCCATTTAATATTTAACAAACCTCCTTAAAAAGGTATTTATGTGCTGAACATAAATATAAAATAATTCTTTGACATCTCCCAACATTTAGCACAGTGATTTATTATGTTAGTAATAGTTGTGTTCATTAAAAGACTCGGAAGTAAATGTCTGAGTTGAAGAATTTCTGATATAGCCAGGTATGGCTTTAAGGTCTAGTGAGTGTACTCACTAGACCTTAAAGATAAGACAACTCAGGCCGAGTGCGGTGGCTCACGTCTGTAATCCCAGCACTTTGGGAGGCCAAGTTGGAAGGATTATTTATGTGCAGGAGTTCAAGACCAGCCTGGGCAACATAGTAAGACTCCCATCTCCATTAAAACTAAAAGCTAAAAGAGCCAAAAGTAAGTCTTACTTATATATTCTCCATAAAAACTATCTGAATATTAAACAGAAACTTGCCTGATACTTATCTGATTTCTAGTTTTATTGAGAAAAAGACTTATGCATGTGTGTGTATATTTTTTTCCTGAGATAAGGTCTTGCTCTATTACCCAGGCTGAAGGGCAATGGCTCCAAGTAATTCTCCTCCTTCAGCCTCCCAAGTAGCTGGAAACACAGGTGCATGCCGCTGTGATAATTAAAAAAAAAAATCATACAGAAGGGATTGCTCACCATGTTGCTCAGGCTGGTCTCAAACTCCTGGCCTCAAGAAATCCTCTTGCCTTGGCCTCTCAAAGTGATTACAGGTGTAAGTCACCATGCCCAGCCTGATGACATATTTTATTAAACAAAATGGAGATTTATGTAAGTCACTTATGTTTTTCCTAATGCAAAGAGAATTTATTTTAGGGAACATTTTATTTATTTATTTATTTTTTACCTGGCAACTTTCATTTAATTTTTTTGTTTTTTTTTGAGATGGAGTCTTACACTGTCACCCAGGCTGGAGTGCAATGGCACAATCTTGGCTCACTGCAACCTCTGCCTCCTGGGTTCAAGCGATTCTTCTGCCTCAGGCTACAGAGTAGCTGGGATTACAGGCACCTGCCATCATACCCAGCTAATTTTTGTATTTTTGTAGAGATGAGGTTTCATCATGTTGGCCCGGCAGATTTTGAACTACTGACCTCAGGTGATCCGCCTGCCTTGGCCTCCCAAAGTGCTGGGATTATGAGTGTAAGCCACCACGCCCAGCCAACTTTTTATTTTTGTTTTATTTTTTTTTAAACGGAGTCTCACTCTGTTACCCAGGAGTTCAGTGGTGTGATCTTGGCTCACTGTAATCTTGGCCTCTCGGGTTCAAGCAATTCTCCTGCGTCAGCCTCCTGAGTAGCTGGCATTATAGGTGTGTGCCACCACATCTGGCTAAATTTTGTATTTTTAGTAGAGACAGGGTTTTACCATGTTGGCCAGCCTGGTCTCAAACTCCTGACCTCAACTGATCTGCCCTCTTCGGCCTCTCAAAGTGCTGGGAGTACAGGCATGAGCCACCATGCCCAACCTATTTTAGAGAACATTTTAAATGAAGTAAAAGCAATTATACTACCAACATGATATTTTCCACTTTTACAGACAATGGACATTTTTGTATGATGACAGTTATAAACAGTAAAAAAGATGGGTCACTGCTGTTTGCATCCCTAGCCCACAGTCAAAACATTCACTAAAATGCAATATGGTAAAAACTGAGCTATTAAAGTCAAAACGCCTAGTAGTATTACACCATTTCTTTTTTCTTTTTTTTTTTTTTATACAGAGTCTTGCTCTGTCACCCAGTCTGGAGTGCAATGGTGTGATTTCGGCTCACTGCAACCTCTGCCTCCTGGGTTCAAGTGATTCTCTTGCCTCAGCCTCCTGAGTAGCTGGGATTACAGGTGCCCGCCACCACACCTGACTTAATTTTTAGTAGAGATGGGATTTCACCATGTTGGTGAGGCTGGTCTCGAACTCCTGACCTCATGATCCGCCCGCCTCAGCTTCCCAAAGTGCTGGGATTACAGGCATCTGAGTCGCCTTGCCCAGTTGTATATTTCTTTTATTAAGCATCAGTATTAGCGATCTGGTTAAAGTTATTATGAAAGCTCTTGAGTCTGCTGTTTGTCAATGAGTAACATTCAAAATATTTCGGTTTTATGGCATGTTCCAAGAAAAACAAGTCCTATGAAAATAACTAATAATGTTAACAAACAAAATTCCACTTTACAAAGTCAATGTTACCAAGGAAGATACACTGAGGATTCTCTTTTATAAAGACAGATGCAAATAGAAAACATGTGGACATAGCTGGATATGGTGTCATGAACCCGTAGTCCCAGCTACTCAGGAGGCTGAGGCAAAAGAATTGCTTCAACCTGGGAGGCGGAGGTTGCAGTGAGCCAAGATTGCACCACTGCCCTCCAGCCTGGGTGATGATGCGAGACCCTGTCTCAAAAAAAAAAAAAAAGAAAGAAAGAAAAGAAAAAAATGTGTGGATAAAATCAATTTTTTAACAAGGAGAAAACAAGAGTGCTTTTGTTCAAGCTACCCAGGAGGCTGAGGCACAATAGCTTGAACCTGGGAGGCGGAGGTTGCAGTGAGCCGAGATCATGCCACTGTATTCCAGCCTGGGCAACAGAGTGAGACTCTGTATCAAAAAAAAAAAATAAATAAAAAATAAAAATAAATAAAAAAAAATTTAAGGTCAGGCACGGTGGCTGATGCCTGTAATCCCAGAACTTTGGGAGGTGAAAGTGGGCAAATCACTTGAGATCAAGAGTTGGAGACCAGCCTGGCCAATACGGCCAAACTCCATTTCTACTAAAATATAAAAATTCACTTTGGGAGGTCAAGGCAGGCAGATCACAAGGTCAGGAATTGGAGACCAGCCTGGCAAATAGTGAAACCTCATCTCTACTAAAAATACAAAAATTAGGCTGGTCCAAAGGTAGTGAGTTATCTCAATTGATTGTTCACAGTCAGTTACAGATCAAACTACTTGTTCTACTCTTTCCTCTCTTCTCACTACTGCACTTGAATAGTCTAAAAAAAATACAAAAATTAGCTGCGCATGGTAGCTCACACCTGTGATCCCAACACTTTGGGATGTCGAAGTAGGAGGATCACCTTAGGTCGGGAGTTCGAGACCAGCCTGACCAACATGGAGAAACCCTGTCTCTACTAAAAATACAAAATTAGCTGGACTGGTGGTGCATGCCTGTAATCCCAGCTACTCGGGAGGCTGAGTTAGAGGAATTGCTTGAACCCAGGAGGTGGAGGTTGTGGTGAGCCGAGATCGTGCCATTACACTCCAACCTGGGCAACGAGAGCCAAAGTTCACCTCAAAAAAAAAAAAAAAAAAAAAAATTAGCTGGGTGCAATGGTGGGCACCTGTAATCTCAGCTACTTGGGAAGCGTAGGCAGGAGAATTGCTTGAACCCGGGAGGCGAAGGTTGCAGTGAGCCGAGATCGGGCTACTGCACTCCAGTGTGGGAGATGGAGCGAGACTCTGTCTCAAAAGAAATAATAAATAAAGATCTAAGAAAGAATATGGACAAATATATTTGTAACATTATTTCAAGCAAGGTTCCACAATGAGTGTCTACAAAGAGTTTAAAGATATTGATTTAATCTCATCTTTCTAAACTCTATTTAAGAGACATACACTTCTATCTAGTGAAATCTTTTTTTTTTTTTTTTTTTGAGATGGAGTTTTGCTCTTGTTGCCCAGGCTGCAATGGCACGATCTTGGCTCACCGCAAATTCTGCCTCCCGGGTTCGAGTGATTCTCCTGCCTCAGCCTCCCGAGAAGCTGGGGTCACAGGGATGTGCCACCAAGCCTGGCTAATTTTTGTATTTTCAGTAGAGATAGGGTTTCTCCATGTTGGTCAGGCTGTGAAATCTTTAATAAACCCTAAGAAATGCCATGTGAACTGAACTGGAATTTGTATTGTAATTATTTGTATCAAGAGACCATGAGATATGAAGTTTCAGTTGGAGAAGATGAAAAACTTCTGGAAAAGAATGGTGGTGAAGGTCCTTGACAATGTTAATGTATTTAATGCTTCAGAATGCTACACTATGGTTAAAGGCCAGGTGAGGTGACTCACACCTGTAATCCCAGCACTTTGGGAGTCTGAGGCAGGCGGATCATCTGAGGTCAGGAGTTCGAGACCAGGCTGGTCAACATGGTGAAACCCCTGTCTCTACTAAAAATACAAAAATTAGCAGGGCATGGTGGCAGGCACCTGTAATCCCAACTACTTGGGAGGCTGAGGTAGAAGAATTGCTTGAACTGGGGAGGCAGAGGTTGCAGTGAGCTGAGATCACATCATTGAGCTCCAGCCTGGGCAACAAGAGCAAAACTCCATCTCAAAAAAAAAAAAAAAAAAAAAACGTTAAAATGGTAAATTTTATGTTATGTATATTTTACCACAATAAAAAAGAATGAAGCATCTACAAATATTCTTTTTTTTCTTTGAGATGGGGGGTCTCACTTTGTTGCCCAGGCTGGAGTGCAATGGCTTGATCTCGGCTCACTGCAACCTATGCTTCCTGGGTTCAAGCGATTCTTGGGCCTCAGCTTTCCAAGTAGCTGGGATTACAGGCACCTGCCACCATGCCCAGCTAATTTTAGAACAGATAGAGTTTCACTTTGTTGCCCAGGCTGATCTTGATCTACTGACTTCAGGTGATCCACCTGCCTTTGGCCTCCCAAAGTGCTGGGATTACAGGCGTGATCCACTGTGCCTGGCCCACATCTACAAATATTCTTATTAAGAATTTAAAAAGACTGTAAGAAATCATTTGAATATAGCTACTTGTACATCTTTGATGTTTTAAAAATGTATTTCTGGAAAAGTATTCTCTTCCTTTAAGCCGGCAGCTTCAGGATAGATGTTCACTGAGGGGAGACAATGGATCCAGGCCCATCAATTAAACTCAACCCCAGCAAGCAATGGGATAGGAGGTTGTGGCAGATCACCCCACAACCTACTGACAGGCATATCATGCATCTATAGTAAGAAATCACTCTAATGAAGGATGGGTTTCTCAACTCTTTTTGTGCTTTTGCTCTCTGGTAAAGAGTATAGATTCTTTCTCAGAATAATATTTTTTTTTTCTTAGAATAATATTTCAAGCTGCATAATATAGGTAGGATTTTATTGAAATACAGCTATAAAAAATTTTCATTATAATACTTACATATATATTTTTTGTTCCGTCTCTGTGAACCTAAGTAGTCATACATGTAATTCTTCATCAGTGCAGTAAAATATAAGATTTAGTGGTGAATCTCATAACTACCCTCATTTGGAAAACAGTAATCTTTTGAGATATCTGCTAATATAATGTGATATAAAAATATTTTGGCCAGGTATGGTGGCTCCTGCCTGTAATTTCAGCACTTTGGGAGGTCAAGGCAGGAGGTTCATTTGAGCTCAGGAGTTCAAGTCCAGCCTGGGCAATACAGTGAGACCTTGCCTCTACAATATATATATATTTCTACTGGGTAAAACATTTCCACTGTTAATACAGTCAACCCAGCTGGGTTCGGTAGCTCATGCCTGTAATCCCAGCACTCTGGGAGGCTGAGGCGGGTGGATCACCTGAGGTTGGGAGTTGGAAATCAGCCTGACCAACATGGAGAAACCCTTTCTCTACTAAAAACACATAAAATTAGCCGGGAGTGGTGGCGTGTGCCTGTAATTCCAGCTGCTTGGGAGGCTGAGGCTAGAGAATTGCTTGAACCTGGGAGGCGGAGGTTGCGGTGAGCCAAGATGGTGCCAGAGTAACAAGAGCAAAAATCCGTTTCAAAAAAAAAATACAGTCAGCCCTCCATATCCATGGGTTCCGCATCTGCAGATTCAACTGATCACAGATTGAAACTATTTGGGAAAAATAAAACAAAAAATGACAATAACAATAAATAAACTTTAAAACAATATAGTCTAACAACTATGACATAGCATTTACATTGTATTAGATATTATAAGTAATCTGGAGATGACTGGCCACTCTGGACGTGCTGCCTATGGGGTAGCCAGGCTCTGCAAGGAGAAGTAATAAAAAATAAAAATTAAAAAAAAAAATCTAGAGATGATTTAAAGTATATGGGAGGATCTGTGTAGGTTATATGCAAACACTACACAATTTTTAAAATTGTTTCGTTTATTTATTTATTTATTTAGAAACAGAGTCTCCCTGGAGGCCAAGGCAGGCGGATCACCTAAGGTCGGAGTTCGAGACCAGCCTGACCAACATGGTGAAACCCCGTCTTTATAAAAACAAAAAATAAATAAATAAATAAATAAATAAATAAAATTAAAAAAAAAATGTGAAAAAAAAAAAAAAAGAAACAGAGTCTCCCTCTGTTGCCCAGGATGGAGTGCGGTGACTCAATTTCAACTCACTGCAACCTCTGCCTCCTGGGTTTGAGGGATTCTCCTGCCTCAGCGTCCTGAGTAGCTGGGACTACAGGTGCCTGCCACCATGCCTGGCTAATTTTGCAGTGTTAGTAGAAACAAGGTTTCACCATGTTGGCCAGGCTGGTCTCGAACTCCTGGCCTCAAGTTATCTATCTGCCTTGGCCTCCGAAAGTGTTGGGATTACAGGTGTGAGCCACCATGCCTGGTCCCCCTTTTTTTCTAATTAAAAAAATTTTTTTTCTTTTTCAGGTTTATATGACTTTTTTTTAAGATTTATTTTAATTTTAGATTTAGAAGGCACAGATGCCTATTTGTTACATGGGTATACTGGACACGACTGGGCTTTTAGTGTACCCATTACCCAAACAGTCAACACTGTACCCAATAGGTAATTTTCAACCCTCACTCCCCTCCCACCCTGTCCCCTTTTGAAGTCCCTAGTATCTATTATTTCCATGTTTATGACCATGTGTACCATTGTTCAACTCCTACTTATAAGTGAGAATGTGTGGTAATTTGATTTTCTGTTTCTGAGTTACTTCACTTAGGATAATGACCTCTGACTCCACATTTCTGCAAAGGGCATGATTTCATTCTTTTTCATAGCTAGATCCACCATTCATTCATTCATTCGTTTCTCACTTTGTCACCCAGGCTAGAGTGCAGTGGAGCAATCTCGGCTCATTGAAACCACTGCCTCCTGTGCTCAAGCAATTCTCCTGCCTCAGCCTCCGGAGCAGCCAGGACTATAGCTTTGCATCACCACGCCTGGCTAATTTTTGCATTTTTTGTAGAGATGAGGTTTGGCCATGTTGGCCAGGCTGGTCTCAAACTCCTGACCTCAACCTGCCTTCAAAAGTGCTTTTACAGGTATGAGTCACGACATCTGACCTATAACAATTTAATAATTTTAAAAAAGCAGTGATAGCTAAGCCCCAAATGGGTTGGCATTATGTTAATGATTTACATGCATGATCTCACTTAATCCTTTCAAAACTCCCTCTGAAAGGTAAGTCCTCTATCTAGTGGAATAAACTGAGGCACACTCCCTCAGGGAAGTTTCTCACTCAAGGCAGTACCTACAGCAAGATACTAAAACTCAGATCTGTCTGGTTCCAAAGCTGTTAACTACAACTTTTTTTTTTTTTTTTCCCATTTTTAAGTCAAATCACTCCTTGCTTGAAAACCTTTAGGATTTTTAAATATTTAACACAAAATATAAATAGTTTGGCCTTACATTTAGTGCATTTCACAAACTGATCCCAAGATCCCTTCCCAGCCTTCCTTTCTCTCTTTTTTAAACTTCTCACTTCATCCAAAGAAGTCTTCTTACTGTCTGCCCTTCTTATAAAATCCCAACCTAACTTTGTTCTTTTCCACCTAAATTCCTCTTTTTATGCATCTTTTCCTGGTCAACAAAATCCTCTTTCTCCTTTAGGCTCCAATTCAAATTCCATTTCCTACACATAATCCTTGACAGCTCATTCTCTTATACTCACATCCCATTCATCACCCAGGCTGCAGTGCAGTGGTGTGATCTTGGCTCACTACAACCTCCACCTCCCAGTTCAAGCAATTCTTGTGCCTCAGCTTCCTAAGTAGCTGGGATTACAGGTGTGCACCACCATGTATGGCTAATTTTTGTATTTTTAGTAGAGATGGGGTCTTGCCATGTTGGCCAGGCTGGTCTTGAACTCCTGATCCACCAGTGTCAGCCTCCCAAAGCGCTGGGATTACAGGTGTGAGCCACTGCACCTGGCCTTTTGTCACATTTTAAAATCTAATAGCAGAAAGTTTTGGAAAACAAGTTAGACAACTTTCTAACATTAGATGTAGATCTTTTCAGTTATCTTGACTGTAGTTCATGCATAATTCTCTTTGTGAGTGTTGGTGGGGAGATCAATAGATTTTTGCATGACTTATAAGTTCTTTTTTTTTTTTTTAAGACAGAGTTGGCTGGGCATGGTGGTTCATGCCTGTAATCCCAGCACTTTGGGAGGCCGAGGCGGGTGGATTACCTGAGGTCAGGAGTTTGAGACCAGTCTGACTAACATGGTGAAACTCTGTTTCAAAAAAAAAAAAGAGAGACAGAGTTTTGCTCTTTTTGCCCAGGTTGGATTGCAGTGGTGTGATCTTGGCTTAATGCAACCTCCACCTCCCATGTTCAAGCCATTCTCCTACCTCAGCCTCCCAAGTAGCTGGGATTACAGGCACCTGCTACCGTCCCCAGCTAATTTTTCTTGTATTTTTAGTAGAGATGATGTTTCACCATGTTGGCCAGGCTGGTTTTGAACTCCTGGCCTCAAGTGATCTGCCTGCCTTGGCCTCCCAAAGTGCTGGGATTACAAGCCTGAGCCACCATGCCTGGCCTCTTTTTTTTTTTTAACTAAGATGGGGTTTCACCACGATGGCCAGGCTGGTCTTGAACTCTTGACCTCAGGTGATCCACCCACCTCGGCCTCCCAAAGTGCTATTATAGGCGTGAGCCACCACACCTGGCTTTTTTTTTTTTTTTTCTGAGATGGAGTCTCACTCTGTAGCCCAGGCTGGAGTACAGTGGCGTGATCTCGGCTCACTGCAACCTCTCCCTCCTGGTTCAAGCAAGTCTCCTACCTCAGCCTCCCAAGTAGTTGGGATTACAGGCATGAGCCACCATGCCCAGCTAATATTTTTATTTTTTAGTAGAGACGGGGTTTCACCATGGCCAGTCTGGTCTTTTTTTTTTCTTTTTTTTAAGATGGGGTTTCACCATGATGGCCAGGCTGGTCTTGAACTCCTAACCTCAGGTGATCCACCCACCTTGGTCTCCCAAAGTGCTAGGATTGCAGGTGTGAGCCACCGCACCCAGCCGGCCAGTCTGGTCTTGAACTCCTGACTTCGTGATCTGCTCACCTCAGCCTCTCAAAGTGCTGGGATTATAGGTTTGAGCCACCGTGCCCGGCCAGTAAATTCTTAATTGATATGTCTAGCTTAATTTTAAAACTTGACAGTACAAATGATAAAAAAAAAAAAAATAGAGTAACATATTAGTACTCATAAAATACATAAAAAATATATATTTATGAGCCAGGCATGGTGGGGCACACTTGTAGTCTCAGCTACTTGGCAGGGGAAGCAGGAGGATCACTTAACTCCAGGAGTTCAAGGCCAGACTGGGTACATAGCCAGACAAAAATACACACACACACACACACACACACACACACACACACACACACACACGAGATAAGTGAATTTTGTCTGGCATGCATTAAGTATTTTATGTGACAGAATATGTTTTGCATTTCTAAGTTAAGGCATTCAAGCCTCTTTTCCAAACAACATGGTTACTCAAATGTCATTTTTTTCTTTGTATTATTCTCTTTGGACATTAACTGTCAGATTGCTTTATCTATATCATACGTGTTGTGACAGAAAATAAATTCTAGGTACATCATGTGACATATAAAGTCAGATTTATAGTAGCTAGGAGTGGCGGCTCATGACTGTAATCCCAGCTATTTGGGAGGCTGAGGCAGGAAGATCACTGTAGCTCGGGAGTTCAATTCCAGCCTGGGCAACACAGCAAGCCCCTGTCTCAAATTTTTTCTATTAATCTGATTTATAAACAAGTAACATAGTTTTAACATTTAAAAAAAAAAAAGTTACCTTGTCCAGGAGTTCAAGACAAGCCTGGGCAACATGAGGAAACCCTGTCGTTACAAAAAATACAAAAATGGTGGCATGCATCTGTAGTCCAGCTACTAGAGAAGCTGCAGTGAGCTGAGATCATGCCACTGTAGTCCAGCCTGGGCAACAAAGCAAGACTCTTGTCTCAAAAAAAAAGAAAAAAGTTGCTTATAGGCACTACTAGAGACAGTGAAAAGAAAAAAAAAAAGTCATCTTTAGGTCTATGCATAGAAATAGCTCCAAACATATCCCAGTTGTAAACCTTCATGTTGTGTGATTACACCTAGAGAAAAGGGGTTGACTTTCACAGATTTCTCCATCCTAAAACTCTCACAGATCTGGAGAATCACAATACAAACAGGAACTAAGAATAAGCCAATCTGGCCAGGCTCTGTGGCTCACCCTATATCCTATAATCCTAGCACTTTGGGAGGCCAAGGCGGGCTGATCACATGAGGTTAGGAGTTGGCTAACATGGTGAAACCCCATCTCCACTAAAAATATAAAAATTAGCTCGGCATGGTGGCACACGGCTGTAACCCTAGCTACTAAGGAGGCTAAGGCACAAGAATCGCTTGAACCTGGGAGGCAGAGGTTGCAGTGAGCTAAGATTGTGCCACTACACTCTAGTCTGGGCAATACAGTGAGATTCCATCTCAAAAAATAAATAAATAAAAATCAATCAACCAACCAACCAATTTCTTTATTTTTGTTGAGACAGTTTCGCTCTTGTCGCCCAGGCTAGAATGCAGTGGCACGATCTCAGCTCACTGCAACCTCCACCTCCCAGATTCAAACAATTCTCGTGCCTTCCGAGTAGCTGGGATTACACGTACCCACCACTACGCCCAGCAAATTTTTGTATTTTTAGTTGAGACGGCGTTTCCTCATGTTGGCCAGGCTGGTCTCAAACTCCCGACCTCAAGTGATTCACCCGCCTCGGCCTCCCAAAGTGCTGGAATTATAGGCATGAGCCACTGCACCCAGCTTCAATGTCTAAATACTTGTTTGCACTTCTAAAAAGTCTCAAGAGTTAAATGAAATCTAGGCCAAGTGGAGTGGCTTATGCCTGTAATCCCAACACTGTGGGAGGGTGAAGCAGGAGGATTGGTTGAGGAGTTTGAGACCAGCTTGGGCAACATAGCAAGAACTCATCTCTGCATTAAAAAAAAAAAAAAAAAATTAGCTGGGCATGGTGGCACACTCATGTAATCCCAGCTACTCAACAGGGACTGAGGTGAGAGGGCAGCTTAAGCCTGGGAGATAGAGGCTGCAGTGAGATATGATCATGCCACTGGACTCTAACTCTGGGTGACCGAAATACTGTCTCAGAAAAAAACCCAAAAATGTTCATAAAGAAAAAGAGTTACAGTAAGCCAAACTTATTATTGAGAAAAGAAAAATATTTTATAAACTTAATGTAGCCTAAGTGTATGGTGTTTATAAAGTTCACAGTAGTGTACAGTAATGTTATAGGACTTCACATTCGTTCACCACTCACTGACTCACCCAGACCAACTTCCAGTCCTGCAAGCTCCCTTCATGGTAACTGCCCTATACAGGTGTATCATTTTTTTCTTTTGTATCATATTTTTACTGTACCCTTTCTATGTTTAGGGATGTTGAGATACACAAATACAGTTGCCTACAATATCCAGGTACAGTAACATGCTGTACAGACTTACAATATGAGAGCAATAGGCTATATCATACAGCCTAGGTGTGAGGTAGGTCATACCATCTTGGTTTTTGTAAGAGCACTCTATGGTGTTTGTACATGATGAAATCACCTAATGATGCATTCATCAGAACATATCCCTGTCATTAAATGACGCATGACTGTATTTATTAAAAACCCGTCAGAGGCCAGGTGCAGTGGCTCATGCCTGTAGTCCTAGCACTCTGGGAGGCTGAGGTGGGAAGATCACTTGAGCCCAGGAGTTTGAGACAAGCCTGTGCAACATAGTGAGTCCCCATCTCAAAAAACAAAAACAAAAACAAAACCCATCAGAGTCTCAAACAACCTAAAGGTTTAACAAACATTACTTCTCTTCTCCCTCATTTTCTTCCTTGTGAAAATGTTTCAATTTCAGGCCAGGATACAAAGTTTAATTCCTAATAAAACAAAGTGTCCTGGATTTGGGTTCAACTGAAATAAACCAATTCTAGACAGGCAATACCTTTCATATCTTATTCTCTCTCATTCTTACTCAGGACTTTAAGTAATGTTAAGTGTTTAATGTGTTTGCAAGATAGAGAGGCAAAGAACCCACAAAAACAGAACGTGTTCCATTTCACAACTTTATTAAAAATAAATGTATAAGTAAATAAATCATAACTTTATAAATTAAAGTTGATTGGGATTAAGGAGAACCTGGGTATAAGAAGATCTGGAACAGAGAGGTCTCAGGATCTTTTCCTGAACGGAAGTACATACGAGGTAGGGAAGGGCAAACAACAAACCAGACAGAACAAAGCTGCTGCTCCCAGGTCCTCTTTCTTCCACCTTCCCACACAGCATGCTGGCAGCCCCTGAGCTCCCCACAACTGCACTAAAAAACGGCAGGCCACCCCCAGCACAGCCAAGTCCTGGGCTCCCTCTCCTTGCAGCAAGCACCACCTTAGTGATTTCCATCTTAGGGCTTTCCTTTTAAAGCCCACACCCCACATGCCTTTTCAGTCAGCTCTTTCACCTGTCCATACTCATTTAACTCTTCCCCAACTCCCCAGCCCACCTTCTGCCAGCTCCTTCACTCACTGTATTTTCCACTTCTACTATACAGAACAATATTCATCAAGCAAGGACCATGCCATGCAGAAACACATCTGGTATGCTACTTAAATCACACAGTTTCACCTTTTCCCCACAGTGGATACATTCCACAGACTGGCTCTTCTCACCTTTAACTCAAAACCTATTTTCTCTGTCCCTGAAAAATGACCTTGCTATCTTTCTCAGTGAAGAATATAGACAGCTATTTTGAATTCCATCATCTACTCCATTCTTATTTTCTCTAATTCACTTTATGGTTATTGTTTAGCCTATTTGGGGAGCAAAGAAACCTCATGAAAAAGGGAATGACAAGGAGATTCAACAAGGAAAGAAAGGGGAAAAGAAAGTAAGGAGGGGGTACTTTCATTTGACATTGTTTAAATCTTTTATTTTTTTTGAGATGGAATTTTGCTCTTATTGCCCAGGCTGGAGTGCAATGGCACAATCTCGGATCTCTGCAACCTCCGCCTCTCAGTAGCTGGGACTACAGTGCCTGCCACCATACCCGGCTAATTTTTGTATTTTTAGTAGAGATAGGGGTTTCTCCATGTTGATCAGGGTGGTCTTGAACTCCCAACCTCAGGTGATCCGCCCACCTCGGCCTTCCAAAAGTGCTGGGATTACAGGGAAGAGCCACCACGCCCAGGCTAAATCTTTAAAAAATGATTTTCTTGCAGGATTCAGCTCATGCCTGTAATCCCAGTACTTTGGGAGGGCATGGTGGGAGGACTGCTTGAGCCCAGGATTTTGAGACCAGCCTGGTGACAAAGAGAGACCCCCGTCTCTACAAAATAAAAATATTTTTAAAAAATTATCTGGCCGGGTGTGGTGGCTCACGCCTGTAATCCAAGCACTTTGGAGGCCAAGGCGGGTGGATCACCTGAGGTCCGGAGTTCAAGACCAGCCTGACCAACATGGTGAAACCCCGTCTTAAAAAAAAAAAAAAAAAAAAAATTATCTGGGCATGGTGTTATGTGCCTATAGTCCCAGCTACTTGGAGGCTGAGGAGGGGGGATCCCTTGAGCCCAGGAGGTCCAGGCTGCAGTGAACTACAATTATACCACTGCACTTCAGCCTGGGTAACAGAGTGAGACTCTGTCTCAAAAACAAACAGACAAAAAATGAAACTCAGCGCTTCTCTCCTTCCCTGTTCTTAAATTGGATTTTTTTCTCATCACTTGCACAGATCAGAATGTCAAATGCTATAAGCTGCCACATATTCAATGGTCTTGATTCTTTTTCTCACAGATCCCTCTAATAGTGTAAGGCATTGCTGATCTCTACAGAATACTGTTTTCCTTTTGATTCCCATCATTCTACTCTACCCAGGTTCTCCAAATACTGTGTCAGCAAGTGTTTACTGAGTGCTCAACTTATTTTGAATGCTGTGCTAAAGGTTTAGAACAAAACAGTAAACATGGAAGCAGATAATGTAATATTAATTCCCTGATCCTATTCTAGAATCTCTGTTTGTATAGGTGACTTATGCACACTCAAGTTTGATACCATGATAAGGAAAGATACTTTCTCTTTAGCTTCAGTAATCTGAGATTTCATTTCTAATGCAATTTTCTTCCATATGCATATAACATCTCTATCTGCCACAAAAATTTAAGTGTTCATTCTTTTTTTTTGAGACAGTCTAGTTCTGTTGCCCAGGCTGGAGTGAAGTGGGGAGATCTCAGCTCATTGCAATGTCTGCCTCCCAGGTTCAAGTGATTCTGATGCCTCAGCCTCCTGAGTAGCTGGGATTACAGGTGTGTGCCACTGTGCCTGGCTATTTTTCTTTTTCATATTTTTAGTAGAAACAGGTTTTGCCATGTTGGCCAGGCTGATCAAACTTCTGGCCTGAAGTGATTTACTTGCCTCAGCCTCCCAAAGTGCTGGGATTATATATGTGAGCCGCAGGGCCCAGAATAATTTACTTTTTATTGTGGTAAAAAATATATAAGATTTACAATTTTAACCATTGTTTTTTCAGGATTGGGAAAATTCTTTCTCTATGGAATTACAGAATTTTAACCATTTAAAAGTATTCAGGAAAAAAAAAGTATTCGGTTGAATGGCATCAAATACATTCACATTATTGTAAAACCAAGAGCCCTATCCAGCTTTAGAAATGTTTTTCTTTTTTTGAGACCAAGTTTCGCTCTTGTCACCCAGGCTGGAGTACAATGGCCCAATCTCAGCTCATCGCAACCTTGGCCTCCCAAGTAGCTGGGATTACAGGCATGCACCACCACACCCTAATTTTGTATTTTTAGTAGAGATGGGGTTTCTCCATGTTGGTCAGACTGGTCTCAAACTCCCGACCTCAGGTGATCTGCCCGCCTCAGCCTCCCAACATGCTGGGATTACAGGCATGAGCCACTGCACCTGGCCAGAAATTTTTTCATCTTCCCAAACTGAAACTCTGTACTCATTAACTCACTTTAAGCCACTAATGATTTTCATAGTTAAATTCATGGCCTCCACTCCCATTCTTCTCTTACTTTCCTACCCAGCTAACATTCCAAGGTTCATCATCAAAATCACCCCCTTGCAACTACTCTCAAGCCCCGGTACTGCTTCTCCTCTGTCAAACCTGCAGGGCAAAACACCAATTTTGGCTGATCACCTGCCTGCTCTTTGCTGCCCTCATAACAGCTGAATATTGATGGCAGAAATATCACACAACTAGCTCAGCTGACTGGTTTCAACTTTAAATTCACAGCCCCAAGCCACAGTAAGGCATTCAACAAGGCCCAGCATTGAAATTACCCTGTTTCTCATTCAGTTCCTTGTCATATTACTCAAGGCGAAGTATCCATCTCTACTGAAATCATCCACTACCCTTTCTTCGTTAAGTTGCTGGTCTTGCCTCTGACTTAGAACTGAGAAAATAGAAGCCATTAGAAAGTAAAGTCCTATATTCTACCTCCAATTTGCCTTGCACTTGTGACCCTATTTTCTGTCTTCTGCCACACTGCGCTTTCTTGCTGCCACTAAGGGCAAGCGCTCTTCCTGTGTCTTGAATTCCTTAAGAATGCTGCTCCTGGCCAGGTGTGGTGGCTCACACCTGTAATCCCAGCACTTTAGTAGGCCGAGGCAGGTGGATCACCTGAGGTCTGTTCAAGACCAGCCTGGCCAACATGGTGGAACCATGTCTCTACTAAAAATACAAAGTTAGGTGTGGTGGCGCATACCTATAATCCCAGCTACTTGGGGGGCTGAGGCAGGAGGATTGCTTGAACCAGGGAAGTGGAGGTTGCAGTGAGCCAAGATCATACTGCTGCACTCCAGTCGGGGCAACAAGAGCAAAAATGCTTCTCAAAAAAAAAAAAAAAAAAAAAAAAAAAAGAATGCTGCTCCTTTGGTACTACTTGGTCTCTCTTCTAGATTAGTCGCACCCTCATCTTCTCTATTAAAAATTCTCATTAGCCTATCTAGTTCTCATTATTTAAAAGAAAAGCCCTCTTCTTTACATAGGGAGACCCTGTCTCTACCAAAAAAAAAAAAAAATTAATTAGGTATGGTGGTACACACCTGTGGTCCCAGCTACTCAGGAGAAGCTGAGGTATGAGGATGACTTGAGCCCAGGAGGTTGAGGCTGTGGTGAGCCATGATTGCACCACTGCACTCCAACCTGGATGACTGAGACCTTGTCTCAAAAAAAAAAAAAAAAGAAAGAAAAAGCCCTCTTCTTTGACCCCATCTCCCTCTCCAGCCACTAAGCTGTTTCTCTCCACTTTACAGCAGCAAAAATTTCCCTAGCAAGCTGTCAATATTCACCTCACTTCCTATCCTCTCTTCGAAGCATTTCAATATGGCTTAGATCCTCATATGCCATTGAAAACACTTGTCAAAACAGTCACCATTATGTTGTCAAATCCAAATAGATATCTCTCTGTTCTCATTGTTTAACTTCTCAGCAGCATTTGAAAGAGGTGACCGTTTCCTCTTTCTTGAAAAGGATAAAATATTCTCCCACTTTAATGACTGAGCCTTTTCAGTCTCCTTTGCTCAAGCTTTAGCCATTGTTAGTGTTTTAGGGTGGGTCCCCCCACCCCCAACCCTGTGCCGCCCGCCACAGATCTGGCTGTGTGGGAGACCAGAGTTTTATTACTCAAATCAGTCCCCTAGGGCTTAATCTTAAGGCCACAAACATTCTCAATCAGTCCCATGACATGCCATCTGTGTACTAGTGACTGCAAAAATTTATGTCCAGTCTAGGTCACTCCCCTCAGCTCAACTTAAATATTCATTGCCTACTTAACTGTCCACTTGGATGTCTCCCAATTATTTAAAACATACAACAGGTTCCACACAGAACTCTTGCTACCCATCCCTCCCGACCTGTTCCTTCTCCAACCAGCAAGTGGTACCATCTGGCAGCCCAAGGCTTGGGCCTGCAATCTGAAGGGACCCTTGATTCCTCCCTCTCCCTCCAGAGCCAACCCATTAAGCAAATCCTTCTGATTCCATCTCCAAAATATGTAAGTGAAAACTGCTCTCTATTCTTCTGCATCTCATTGCCACTTTACTTGCCTGAGATACTATAGATCTTGGGCTGACTATTGCAATAGCCTCCTAACTTCCCTGTTTCCTCTCTTCCTCTACATAGCCAGTTATCTTTAAAAACAAAAACATTATCACTGCCCAAATTAAAACCCTTCTCATTGCCATTAGAATAAAATCCAAAAATCCCCCCTATGGCTTAATGTAAGACCTACAGGATCTCTCCAACTCCATCTCATTCCACTCTTCCCTTACTCAGAGGAGCCTTCTCTCCAGTCTAACACCTAGCCTTCCAGGTCTTTGCACTTGTTCCCAGGTCTGGAATGTCACTCCAGCTTTTCACATGGCTAGCACAAGTTCTTGTTTCAAGTCTCAGCTCAAATGTCACCCCTACAAAGAGACTTTTCTTGACCCTTACTAGCCAAAATGGTAATTCCCAACATACTTTTAGATCCACCAGCCACTTATAATTTTTCTTAATCTGTCATTATCGTATTTGTGTTTAACTATTTTCTGTCCTTCCTCACTACACTGTAAATTCCATGAGTGCAGAGATCTTGTCTGTCTTGAATTCCAATAAAGGTTACTTTAGAGAAGCTACGGTTTCCCCCTACACAGGTTTAGATTTCCCCCTCATTTCAAGCTTTAAATGGATTTTAGTCAAAGATTGTAATTACTTTGGCATTTACCATAAAAAACAAGGGGAGAAAAACCACAAGCGACTTCCCTTTAAAAACTGGAAGTCACTCCACCCACCCAGTGGCCTAGACTGGACACAAACTGCACAGAGGTATTCAACAGATGCTACTTACAAAAATTTTCCAATGTGGACATATGCAAAGATGGTATAATTCTGGCATCAAAAATCTAAGTTTTAAACTACTCTCCCTAGCAATTACTAAACACAACAATTTGAGAAGAATCAACAAGGGGAAGTACAAAATAAGTAAAATACATGATCCTTGATCCAGAGAAGTTAATGATCTTATCACTGACTTGGTTCTTTCTCACTTTAGTAAGGTCATCTATTCATCACCTGCTCTAGATGCCTCTTCCTGACCAGTGTCTTTATCCATATTCTGCTCTTATTAGGTTCCACATTTAGAATAACTTAACCATTCTACTTCCCAAAACCCAGAAGATATGTCCACAATTCAAAATTCAGGAAACCATCTTTTCTTTCAAGGATTTATCTTCAGGTCTTTATTTCAGGGTTTGTTGTTGGTTTTTGTTTTTGTTTTTGAGATGGAGTTTTGCTTTTGTTGCCCAGCCTGGAGTGCAATGGTGGGATCTTGGGTCACCGCAACCTCCGCCTCCTGGGTTCAAGCAATTCTGCCTCAACCTCCTGAGTAGCTGGGATTACAGGCATGTGCCACCATGCCTGGCTAATATTGTATTTTTAGTAGAGATGGGATTTCTCCATGGTGGTCAGGCTGGTCTGGAACTCCCAACCTCAGGTGATCTGCCCACCTAGGCCTCCCAAAGTGCTGAGATTACAGGTGTGAGCCACCTTGCCCGGACTATTTCAGGGTCTTTTCTACGCTATTCTTAATTTCTGGATCAAGCCTAGATTTAATTTTTTTTCCTTTTTTTTTTTTTGAGATGGAGTTTTGTTCTTGTTGTCCAGGCTGGAGTGCAATGGCACAGTCTCGGCTCACTGCCACCTCCACCTCCTGCATTCAAGTGATTCTCCTGCCTCAAGTGATTCACCTGGCTAATTTTTTTGTATTTCTAGTAGAGATGGGGCTTCACCATGTTAGTTAGTCAGGCTGGTCTCAAACTCCTGACCTCAGGTAATCCATCCACCTTGGCCTCCCAAAGTGATGGGATTACAGGTGTGAGCCACCCCGCCTGGCAGCAATTTTATTTTTGTTGCACAGCTGTCTTAACTAGATGGCCTAGCTAGACCTAGAAGCCTGTATGTTGTATAACCTCCCAACAGAATGAGACAATATACTTTTAAAATGTATTGAGATTTTAAAGTCTTAGGATACCTAAACCTTTTTCTCTGAGAAAATAATTTTGATTATTTGATAAATGGCATCTGGAAGAGGAAAAAAATGAGACTAACGAGCAAAAAACTGCTGAAACTCAAAGTGATATGGACCTCAATTCTAATGTTCCAATTCAAAAAAGAGCCAGCAGAACAGTGCAAGCATAGTACAAGACAGCCCAAATGTGTATCTGTGTCACACTGCAATATCCTGGAGAGCTTTGGAATATTAGATCTTCAGATGCAGCGGGTACAGCGTGGGCCAGAATTTCAATATTTAACATCAAGAAGTTGGACTGCCTGAGACATTATTAAATGACCCAATTGGCCCTAGCAAATGCTGGTGGAAACGGTGACGTTACAAATCTATATTCAAAAACATCTCCCCAGTTAATTCTGATGCTCAGATTTGGAAACCACAGGTGTAGAGGGAAGAACACAGCTTTTGTGATGCAATGCCAATTTTACCACTTAAAACAGCAAGATCTCGAACAATTAATTACTATACTTCTATGAACGTTCATCCATTTCCCGATAGACAAATCATAAAACCAGTATTTCAGGACTGATAAAACAGAAATTATACAAAGCACGAAGCACAGTTCCTGGCATACAGCAGGTGTTCAATATATGGTCGGTCTTTTCAAATGGTCTAAAACATCCACTATGTGTGTAAACAAAACGACACATCTAATGGAACCACTATGATAGTTTACTCTCTTAGAAATTAGTTTCCATGACTGTGGACTTCTGGAGATCAGAGCTTTACAGACCTTTCCCCTCCTCTTTTCAGTAACAATGTAAAAGTTAAAAACCCCTCCCCCATCTCAGTAGATACTACCAACAGATACTTTATACGGATGCTTTTTTTAGAAAAGGACGACTTTCAGTGTTTTAAAGCATATTGAAAGATGAGTTCTAAGAAACTGTTTTGATTCACTGCCATTTGAAGTAATATAAAAGACAACAAGAAGTTTCAAAAAAACTGGAACCCATTACCTTCCCGCAATCTGACAACTAGTAAATGTCTCCCCAGGGTTGTTTTAAAGTAAGAAACGAAGTGTAGGGTACCCATAGAGAACCATGTTACCGGAAGGTAGACAGACACTGTCCTCGACTCTTTTTTTGGTTTTGTAACCTGGCTGGACTCTACTTTCAATAATAACTGGAGGAGGATGAAGGCAAAACTTCAATGCCCTGCCCCATGCCGGGCCACGGAAGACAAAGGCGTCCACTCTCAGATAGCAGGAGAGAAGATGGCTAGAGCTCCTCACCTCCAATTTTGACTGGGGGCAGTGGAGGTGCGGGGGCAAATAGGGAGGGAACCCATCAGCCGCGAGGCTCGACCCTCAGCCCCCTTCTTCCATCTCACACAAGTGGGAAGGAGGAAGACGCTGGCTCCAGCCCTTCCCGCTCCAAGCCGGCCTCGTCTTCTGGGTCTGGGGGCTTGGGGAAGAAGGCCGCGCGACCCGGGCCCCATCTCCAGAATTCAGCACTCTGCTCCCGGCTCCCGCTGGCCCCGGGCCTCGCGGCGCCCTGCTCAGCAAGATGTCCTCGGAGGGCGCCGCCCGCGCCGCGAGAAAGATGGCGCCCGCCGAGCAACTGCGCCACCAGTCCTGGCGACAGGCCAGGCCCAGCGCCATCTTAGCGCCTTCTAACTGCACCCCCCCGCCACCCAAGCAAAATCCGGCATTCGGGGCGACTCGGGGGGCGCGAACAGCGTCAGGCCCGCGCGCTCTCGGCCAAAAAAGCGCCGCCCCAGCCGCTCATCTCTTCTGGCCGGCGCGGCGGACAGCGCGGGCCTCGCAGGAGGCTCCTGGCTGGGCCGCGGGGTCTCCGCGCCGCTGGGGGCTCGCCCCAACCCGACCACGGATCCTCCGCGGTGCTTCGGGAAGTCAGCGAGGCGGCTGGGCAGGGGCAGTCCCGCCGCGGGCTCGGAGCGGGAGGCGGGCCGGGGCGACCCGCCGGCCCCGAGCTCTCCCTGCCGCAGCCCGGACTTGCTCCGCTCGCCGCGGCCTCCTGCAGATGCGGCGGGAAGGAGGAAGCCAGGATGAAAAATAAACCCCGTCCCCGCCGCCTCCCTCCCCTGCCTCTCCTCTCCCCCTCCCCAGACGCGGGGTCCATTTTGCCGAGAAGAAAGAAAATATGATTCACACCCTAGAGCTTCCGAGAGAGAAAAGAAACAAGGGGGGGAAAACAGAGGGGTGGAGATTGGAAAAGCTTATTTTTCTTCCTCGCCCGCTGTCACTCCAGGCCCTCCCTGCCCCCTGCTCGCGGCCCCGCCGCGCCGTCTTCCCCTCGCCGAGCCCCGCTCCCTCCTTCCCGGCTCCCGGCGGCTCCGGGGGGCGGAAAACACACTCGCATTCGCGCACACAACTAATTTTAAACCGGCTCAATCAATGAGTCATTAAAAGGCTTCCCTCCCCTCCCCTCCCCACCACCAACCGCCACGCCACCCCCTTCCCGGGCTCTCCCTCTCCCCGCTCCAGAAATTTGCATCCGCGGAAAAGAAAAAAAAAAAGGAAAAAGAAAGGCGCCGGGCCCCCACCCCGCCGAGGCGCCCCCGGCCCGGCCTCGCCGCCCCCTGCCCGCCTGCGCCCCCGCCCGAGACACTGAACTTGGTCTTCCCGGGGCCCCGGCGGCGCTGGGAAAGGCATAAACACCCGATTCCCCTTTTCTCCGTGTCCATTAAACATCCACCCACCACCACCATCACCCACCCACAAACCCCCCCCCCCCCCAAAAAAAAAAAACACAGCCTTAGCCAATAGCTCTCTGGGCTGAAACCTAATATCCTGGTTTTGGCAACTCGGTGTTTAATTTGCTCCTCTTTCTTTTCTGTCTGGAGACAGATCTCCAGCCCCCCTCCCTCGCTTTTCCCCTCCCCGAAGGAAAGAGGCAGAGGAAGGAGGTTGTGTGTTTTTTTTTTTCTCCTTGAAATTTTTATCACAAAATTATAATACACTCAAAGGGAAACTCACCGTCATGAAAAAGCAGTGCCTTGTCAACGGGGTTTCTGCGCCATCGCAACAGGGGCGGCGGCGGCGGCGGCGGGCGCGGGGCGCGGGGCGCGAGCGCGGGAGCTCCCGGCCGAGCGGCGCCGGCCACACGCGCTCCGCTCTCTCTCTCGCTCACCCCCGCGCCGGGCGGCGGGCGCCCGCTCCCCGCGCCCGCCCGGCCTTCATGCTCTGTGCCCGGGCAAACCGCTCGCCTGCTCGTCTACCTCCAAACTTCGGTTCTCGCCTGGCAAAAAATGTGGAGATTAGGATTTTTTTTAATTAAAAATTTTTTTTTTTTTTTTTTAAATCAAGCTCCAAGGATGTTCATTCCTGTTTCCTTTGGGATTCTTTTTAACTTCAGAAATGTATTGGTTTATTCAAGAAACAGTTTTATTTGGCTTTTAAAAAAATTAAGATCCACGAGGTGCGTGCTAAATTTCTCTTGCAGGCTCCCTACACACACACACACACACACACACACACACACACACACACACACACACACACACACACACACACACACACACACACACACACACACACACACACACAGTTAGAGAGAGCCCGACCTGGTCTGACAAAACAACACAGACAAAAC
>CAUYQU010036852.1:0-98214 GCA_963574635.1 Cheracebus regulus
AAAGAGACTTAGACTCCCACACAATAATAGTGGGAGACTTTAACATTACACTGTCAATATTAGACAGATCAACAAGATAGAAAATTAACAAGGATATCCAGGACTTGAACTCAGACCTGGAACAACTAGACTTAACAAATACTTACAGAACTCTCCTCCCCAAATCCACAAAACATACATTTTTCTCAGTATCACATTACACCTATTTTAAAAGTGACCACTTAATTGGAAGTAAATCACTCCTCAGCAATTGCATAGCATTTCACAGGTTTAAATAAAATATTGGTTGGCTGCTTATTTGTTATTTTCATCCCCTATTCCTTCCTGTCTCCATTGTTACGCACAATTATTGGCATAAAAGAGGTTTTTAATACTCATTTTTAGACTGCATTCTAGCCTGGGAAATAAAACAAGAATCCCGTTCTCTCTCCCTCTTCCTCTTCCTCTTTCTTTCTCTCTTTCATTCTTTTTTTTTTCTTTCTTTTGCTCTTTCTTTCTCCTTTTCTTTTTCTTTCAAAAATAAAAAAAGGGCTGGGTACAGTGGCTAATGCTTATAATCCCAGCACTTTGGGAGGCTGAGGCAGGCAGATCACGAGCTCAAGAGATCCAGACCATCGTGGCCAACATGGTGAAACCCCGTCTCTACTGAAAATACAAAAATTAGCTGAGTGTGATGGTGTGCACTTGTAGTCTCAGCTACTCAGGAGGCTGAGGCAGGAGAATCGAACCCAAGAGGCAGAGGTTGCAGTGAGCCGAGATCGTGCTACTGGACTCCAGCCTGGCAACAGAGTGAGACTCCGTCTCAAAAAATAAACAATACAAGAAAAAAAATTATTTGTAGGGATGGAGTCTCCCTATGTTGCCCAGGCTGGTGTCAAACTCCTGGACTCAAGCAATCCTTCTCCTCAGCATCCCAAAGTGTTGGGATTACAGGCATGAGCTATTGCACCCAGCCCACTATACTTTCCTTTGCTTAAACACATTAAAACAGTTTTGTTGGCTAAGCATGGTGCCTCATGCCTGTAATCCCAGTACTTTGGGAAACCGAGGTGGGTCGAGCCTGGGCAACATAGTGAGACCTTGTCTCTACAAAAACAAAAAAAAAGAAAGAAAAGAAAAAGAAAACTTATTTTATGAACAACATACAATTACATTATCTCATTATCTGTAAAATTCATTTGACAATTTGATTTTATATGTCTTTTTTTTTTTTTTTGAGACAGAGTCTCGCTCTGTTGCCTATGCTGGAATGCAGTGGTGCAATTTCGGCTCACTGCAACCTCCACCTCCCGAGTTCAAGGGATTCTTCTACCTCAGCCTCCTGCGTAGCTGGGACTACAGGCGCACCACCACACTCAGCTAATTTTTGTATTTTCAGTAGAGACGGGGTTTCACCATGTTGGCCGGGCTGGCCTCGAACTCCTGACCTCGTGATCCACCTGCCTCAGCCTCCCAAAGTGCTGGGATTGCAGGTGTGAGCCACTGCGCCCGGCCCCTAATCACATTTTCTTAAGAAAAGATAAAATGAAAGTTTTCTTTTTAGTCAAGTAGAACTTGGACTATCGTCTCATCCACGATGCCTGGAGCCCCTGTGAGAAATGAGAATCCCTGGGGAATAAACAAATCTGTGGCTGCCAGGGCCTGAGGGGAGGGGAAGGTGATGAAAGATGCTTCCTGGACGTGAGGTTTCCATTTGGGGTAATCAAGTTCGGAGCTGGATGGTGGGGACTGCTCAGCACTGTGAATGCACTCAGTACTCAGCACCACTGAACTGCACACGTGACAACGGTGACAGAAGTAACTTTTGGCCAGGTACGGTGGCTCGCGCCTGTATCCCAGCACTTTGGGAGGCTAAGGACTTTGAAACCAGCCTGGCCAACATGGTGAAACCCCACCTCTACTAAAATGACAAAAATTAGGCATGGTGGTGCATGCCTGTAATCCCAGCTACTTGGGAGGCTGAGGCAGGAGAATCGCTTGAACCCAGGAGACGGAGGTTGCAGTGAGCTGAGATTGCACCACTGCACTCCAGCCCGGGTGACACAGCAAGACTCTGTCTCAAAAAAAAAAAAAAAACACAAAACCCCACAAAAAAACAAACCTTTTATATGTATTTTACCACAAGTGGAAAAAAAAATTCATGAATCTCTCTGAACTACTTGGACCTGTGGAAAACACATCCATGGGTTGCATTTGGTGTACACAGGGGCATAATTTTTTTTTTTTTTGAGATGAAGTCTTGCTCCATCACCCAGGCTGGAGTGCAGTAGTGCAATTTTGGCTCACTGCAACCTCCTCCTCCCAGGTTCAAGCAATTCTCCTATCTCAGCCTCCCGAGTAGCTGGGACTACAGGTACCTGCCATCGCACCTAGCTAACTTTTGTATTTTTAGTAGGGACAGGGTTTCACCTTGTTGGTCATACTGGTCTCGAACTCCTGACTTCAGGTGATCTACCCACCTCAGCCTCCCAAAGTGCTGGGATTACAGGCATGAGCCACTGTGCCTGACCTGGTTATTTTTTAATTTAAAAATATTGTTTAGATAGAGACAGGGTCTTGCTATGTTGTCCAGGCTGGTCTCAAACTCCTAGCCTCAAGTGATCCTCCGGCCTCGGCCTCCCAAAGTGCTGGGATAAGAGGTATGAGTGCCCAGCGAAAAGTGTAATTTGAACTATGTGACAGCTTCAAAGGGAGGCTGGGAATCACTGTCATGAAGCCCATGCTGTGGGAGTGAAAGGATAGGTAGGGCCCAGCCCACAGCGACTCCACAAGCACTCAACCACCCCCCACCCCGCCCCCAACCTTCAAGAAGGAAGCACTCATATACCAACAGGACGTATTTCAAATAGTTTAATTTTAAAAATATTCTATTCAGTGCTAAAATATGTCTTCACTCACTGTTGCCCATTTCCATTTTCTTAAACTTTTTTGAAACAAAAAATAAAATCACAAAGTTCAATTCAACATGCAGATTTCAAAGAAAAGGGAGCTTTCTAGAAACCGAGCTGAAGTAGTACTGTGGGGGATGGGTACTGTTGTCAGAACCTCAAATTCTTGCTGGGGCAATTTGTGGCAAGAGGCAGGGATGCTGGAATGACAGTACAGGTGAGAACAAAGAAAGCTGCATGTGTGCGGACGTGTGTGCTGAGGGCAGGGGACGGTGGGCACAAAGGACTGTCAGCAGCTAGGGTGCCCATGAGAGGCAGGACCACCTCAGCCATGGGCAGACTTGCCAGGACAGCAAGAATCTAGTCGGACTCTGCCCTCGTGTGGAGAAAAGCCATTCCTTTCCCTTCCCTCCAACGTCTCTACACAGTCCTCCTCCAACAGCAGCCTACAGGGCCCCCAGCCCTAGGGGAACGTCCGGGAGTCTACAGTCTTCATTCAAGTTCAAGTAACCCTGGCACTCTCTCTTCTGGAGGGCGCCTTCCACATCTCTCTTCTCGCAGAAGCTGCCAGCAGCTCGGTCCAGAGGTTCTGGAGCACAGACTGCTGCCTGGAGGTGACAGACGAATCTTGGGGTGGCCAATGCTCCAGCCAACTTGGGGTGCAAAAAAGACACGAGCGCGCCTCTTCTCGGGAGCAAGTAGACACAGGTGCGAGGGATGGGAAGAGGATGCGACAGGCCCAGGTCCTGTGCCAGCCTTCCCGCCCGGAAGGCTCGTGTGCAGGCTCTCGACCCCAGTGCTTGCCCTCACCCCAGCAACACAGCGCAGCCAGAACCAGAATACAATAAATAGAGGCAGGGCCAGGAGGTGGAGGGCTGGGACGGTGCTAGCTTTCCGACGCCGTCTGCGGCACTGTGGGTTGGTCCACACAGAAACGCTTCAGGGGTGGGGCACCTGAGTCTTCCTCCTCTTCGGCGACCTAGGAGCAGGCAGAGCATGGAATAATGACAGGGCCATCCCTCTCAACCAGAGCCTTAGCACCCACCTGAATTATCATAGGATGCCCATCCTGCTCCTTCTTGCAAATGATCCAACTTCCTCCCCTGCCTACAATCCTGGGACTCCAGTTTCCAGCGCTGCAGATCCAACCCCACATCCACAGTCTTTCCTGTTTTTCGTCTTAGAAACTGGGAAGCCTGGCCGGTTACAGTGACTTATGCCTGTAATCCCAGCACTTTGAGAGGCTGAGGCAGGCAGATCACTTGAGCTTAGGAGACCTGCCTGGCCAACATGGCGAAACCCCATCTCTACTAAAAATACAAAAACTAGCCCGGTGTGGTGGCGGACACCTGTAATTCCAGCTATTTGGGAGGCTGAGGCAGGAGAATCACTTGAAGCCGGGAGGTGGAGGCTGCAGTGAGCCAAGATCACGTCACTGCACTCCAGCCTGGGCAACAGGGAGACCCCGTCTCAAACAAGCAGACAAACAAACAAAAACACTGGAAAGCCCCGAGTTACTGCTTACCTGTGTCTCTAGTGGAACTGGTTCTTCCTTGGTGAGGGTGGGAGGTTCGTCAGCAACTTCCGAAGAGGGCAGGGAGGGCTCTGAAAAGGGAGCAGGGTCAGCCTGAGGGCAGAGCCCCTCTGAGGCCTGGACCTGGGGGAGCTTCCTTAGAGCGGTGTGGAGGTGGTTTGGTGGGGAAGAGAGAACACCAGCCTGGGAAGTGAACATTCACTCGGGACCCGGCTGGACCAGGCCACAGCCATGAATGGTGGAAGGGCAAAATATGGCTAGACTGCAGAGGGCCATCTCTGCTAGGCTGGAGACATCTGGAACCAACAAAGCAGCTCATCGTCTCATCCTTCAGCCCAAACATCAAGACTCTAACTCAGTCTCCCAGTTTTCCGAGAGTTGCTGTGACGACTTGATGAAGTAATAAACACGGGAGCTAAGAACAGCGTGTGTCGAATGGCAAGAACACAGTCAATGTTAACTACAATCGGCACTTCCCATGGAGAAACAAGTTCCATTTTAGAGTTAGCTGTTAAAAAGTCACAGCATAGGGGGAGCTAACAAGGGCCTAAGACACATCTACTTATCCTATTATAACAAGAAACCTGAGTCAAGCATGGCTGCTCACACCAGAGTAGCTTCAGCTACTCTGGAGTTTGAGGTGGGAGGATCGCTTGAGCCCAGAAGTTCAAGACCAGCCTGGGCAACAGAGTGAGACCCCATTTAGATAAAAAATTAAAAGATACCCAGGCATGGTGGCACAGGCCTATGAGTCTGAGGCAAGAGGATCGCTTGATCCCAAAAGTTGAAGACTGCAATGAGCTAGGATTCAGCCACTGCAATTTAGCCTGGGCAACAGAGTAAGACCTTATCTCTTTAAAAAAAGAAAAGGAAAGGAAAAAAAATTTAGCAAGATATAATGCAGACAGCATGAATTGAAGTTAGAAGGACTTAAAGTGACACTCATTCCAACAGTTACTAGACTAGACTAGCAATGTGATCTTAGATAAGCAATTTAACTTCTTTTTTTTTTTTTTTTTTTTTGAGACAGAGTCTCACTCTGTTGCCCAGGTTGGAGTGCGCTGGTCTGATCTCAGCTCACTGCAACCTCTGTCTCTCACGTTCAAGTGATTCTTTTGCCTTAGCCTCCAGAGTAGCTGGGATTACAGGCATATGCCCTCATGCCTTGCTAAATTTTTAACATTTTTAGTAGAGACAGGGTTTTGCCATGTTTGCCATGTTGGACAGGCTGGTCTTGAACTCCTGGCTTCAAGTGACCCACCCACCTCAACCTCCCAAAGTGCTGGGATTACAAGTGTGAGCCACTGCGCCTGGCCTGATTTAACCTTTCTAAGCCTTGAACCTCCATTTCCCTCATCTGCAGAAGAAGACAATAGCCGCCACCTCACAGAGGTTTGAGAGAATTATGCCAGGCATCAAATACTCAGGCTCCTTTCACAGAGCCTGGTGCTCAACTCTAATGCTTGTTTCCTCCCTTCACTCTGTGAAAGGGTAAAACAAAATAATTCCTCAAAATATCCCAAGCTGCTGAGAAATGGCTTGATGCCGCCCGGCTCTAAGGCATCGTCTCAAACCTCTGACTCTGAAGATGAGAAGCACCAAGCGCAGGAAGCACGGCCTTGCGAGGACACGCATCCGGGCCAGTCTCGACTCACCCTCCAGGATCTCCTGACCCAGGGTTGGGGGCTGGGAGTCATCCGTGCGGAAGTCGGACGTGTGTGCTGGGCTCAGGGACTCACTCTGCTGGGGGCTGGGGCTTGAGTTGGTGCTGCTGTCCACCTTGAGCTGGTAGACATCAGACACGGAACTCTGGTTGCTGTTTTCATCTGAAAACCAAACAGAACAAAGGCAGCAGCTGAGAGTGGCCATTTTCCTCAAGAGGAACTCTGGACAGAGTCATGGACCTGGCATCACTTTAGGCAGACAAGGATATAAGTGAGTATAGTAATCATTGTGCCCAGCCTACACGACATATATTCTAAACACCAGAGGCAGCCAGAATCTTTACATTTCTGTAACATTACACTTCATGAAGGTCAGGCGATGCTTATTAAGCCCTTCTTTATTACCCACCACTTGCAGCTTGCAGAAGGGAGGGTGTAGCTGGGCCACTGCTCGGTATGTCCCAGTCCTTCTCACATCACAAGATGTGTAGAGAATGACAGCATTTGTCAGGCACCCTGGGGCATCTCAGGGACGCTGATGGTGTCTGAAGGTGGTGAGCTCAGGCTTCGGCTGCCTGACTGCCCCAAAGACTGATGGATTAACACCTGGGAGTTCTGCCTGAAGGTTTAAAGTCACCACCTAAGTTCAACACTTAAGACTCACCAGGCCGGTGCAGTGGCTCACACCTATAATCCTAACACTTTGGGAGGCTGAGGCAGGTGGATCACCTAAGGTTGGGAGTTCAAGACCAGCCTGACCAACATGGAGAAACCCGTCTCTACTAACACAAAAATTAGATGGGCATGGTGGCACATACCTGTAATCCCAGCTCCCAGCTATTCGGGAGGCTGAGGCAGGAGAATCGCTTGAACCCAGGAGGTGGAGGTTGCGGTGAGCCAAGATCACATCATTGCACTCTAGCCTGGGTAACGACAGTGAAACTCCTTCTCAAAAAGAAAAAAAAGGCCGGGTGCAGTGGCTCACAGCACTTTGGGAGGCTGAGGCAGGTGGATAACCTGAGGTCAGGAGTTTGAGACCAGCCTGGCCAACATGGCGAAAACTCATCTTTACTTAAGATACAAAAATTAGCCGGGCATGGTGGTACGTGCCTATAATCCCAGCTATTATGTGGGCTGAGGCAGGAGAATCACTTGAACCTGGGAGGTAGAGGTTGTAGTGAGCCGAGATCCTGCCACTGCACTCCACCCTGGGCAAAGAATGAGACTCTGTCTCAAAAACAAAAAACAAAAACAAAAAAAACAATTTAAGAGTCAACAACGCCTTCCTCTGCCTCACCTCCAGCAGCTGGTCACCAAACTGTTTCCCACTCCTGCTCTGGTGTCACTTCCGTTCATTCCTTCCTCTCCTACTGCTTTAGTTCAAGCCTCATCATCTTCAGCCTGGCCTGCCTCCAGTCTCGGGTACCTTAAACTGAAATGCACACCGCTGCCAGAGGGACCTTTCTAAACCCTTTGATGCTCCCCTGCTGCCTAAGGGAGAAATGTCATACCCAGAACTTCTTAGGACAGGCACGATATGACCTTATCGCAACATAGAAAGTCTTTTCTGATCTCCAGCCTCACTGCCTGCTATTCTCCCATAGGCACCCTCAGCTCCAGGGAGGCTGGACCCTAACCCAACAGCTTTGTCATGTATGGGTGCTTCTTCCCAGCTGCTCCTTTGCTAGGCTGCTTTCTCTTGTCCTGGAAAGCCCAGATCTCCTAACACAGCTCCAACGTCACTTCCTCGGTGGACTCCTGGCTTGCATGGGTGGAAATGACCATCCTCTCTCCATGATATCCTGTGCACGCCTGAGTTTATCATTTTGCATACATGCATCCTCCCATGAGCCTCTGTGTGGACAGACTCTGTGGCTCACTTGTCCTTGACTCCCCTGTGCAACGCATAGAACCTGCATACAGTAGGAGTTCATTAAGTGTTTACTAAATGGAAAGGAGGAGATGGTGGCCAGACTGAGAAAATGGAGCCTCATGGGTCTCCCAGAGCTTTCTGATTACTGAACACACACACATTGGTGTCCTTTCCAACAGCACATGGCTGACCTTGGTGGGGCCTGGGAAAGAGGTGGGGAAGGGATAATTACATGCAGGGTTAGCTCCAATCTGGTTTTAAAGAGAAAGTCATAAACTTACTCTAGTATTTACTCCTACAAAGACCATTAATACCCACACTAAAATGGAAGTAGCATTTTGTTACAAAACGAACTGTCATTTTTGAGCTTAGGCAAATACTGTTCCTCCCTGAGCACCAGTTTCCTTAAATAGGGATAATAACTGCCTGGTTTATATCACGGGTTGATATACGGATAAAAATGAGAAAGTAAAGTAAAAGTGCTTCACAGACAGTACCTAGCAGGTAGGTGTAAAAGGCAGTATTATGACTACAGTGCCAACAAGGTGGGATTGGCTTAGCAGGCAGAACTTGTCATAACAGTGGAGAGGCAGAAGCTTCGCCTTTGGGTAGCCTACTCTAAGCCACTATCATTAAACATACAGTCTAGGCCAGGTGCAGTGGCTCATTTCTGTACCTTGGGAGGCCAAGGCCGGAGGACTGCTTGAGACCAGGAGTTCAAGACCAGCCTGGTCAACATAGCCAGACTCTGTCTCTACAAAAAATAAAAAATCAAGTACAATCTAAGAAAAAGCTTCTGATTTGGACAACCAGGACCTGACACGGAGTCTGTCACTTACAAGTTAAGTCACTTCAGTCACATAACTTCAACTCTCTGAGCCTCAGTTTCCTTAACTGTAAAATGAGGATACCATTACTTATCTTGCAGGGTTATCGTGAAGTTTAAACAAAAAGATTTAGGTCAAGTGCCTAGCAATATACCAGCAAAACAGCAGGCACTGAAATGAAACACAGAATTTTTGTTTTTGAGATGGAGTCTCTGTCGCCCAGGCTGGAGTGCAGTGGCTCGATCTTGGCTCACCTCAACCTCCGCCTCCCGGGTTCAAGTGATTCTCCTTTCTCAGCCCCCGAAGTAGCTGGGATTATAGGCGTGTGCCACCATGCTTGGCTAATTTTTTGTATTTTTAGTAGAGACTGGGTTTCACCATTTTGGCCAGGCTGGTCTCAAACTCCTGACCTCAGGTGATCTGCCCGCCTTGGACTCCCCACTGCTGGGATTACAGGCGTGAGTCACCGCACCTGGCCAATTCTTCTTATTAATGCATTCATCCAAGTTTTTGTTCTGCAAGGAAGATACAGAGATGCAACTCACCCTGAAATTCAAGAAGGAGAGAGGAATTGCCTGAGGCATCAGAGGGAAAGCCATTAGGTTCTCGGGCTGCTGAACTGTTCGATTTTGACTTTTCTTTCTAGAAAAGGAAAAAAAAAGAGGAATATGACAGAGCCAAGCAGGAGACTCACAGAGAGGGAGGAGGGTGCTATGTGCAGACCACAGAGGTCTGGATTAGGATGGAACAGGAAGAATGACAGCAGCGTGAGAATCCAAGGACTCAAGGAAGAACAGAATCCTGGACAAGGCATTTCTCCTCAATACTCAGGAAAATGAACCCTTCCAGTAAGAATATCATGAATCATAAGCAGCAGGCAGATACATACACCTTGACTAGAACATCCCATGGTATCCCTCTTCTGCTCTGATCAAACTGCTTCAGGCAACCCTTCTCTATACAAATGGGCAAGAAATACAAAATACTCATTTGAGAAAGATTCCTGTTTCAGTAGCAGAGTGGGGAAAAAAGTGAGAGAAGGAACTTCATGTAATGCAGACAGTGACAAGACAAATGGGCCCGGGTTAGCTCTATTCCCGATCCGTGATCCTCATTCATTCAAAATGATCACCCCAGCCAGGCGTGGTGGCTCACACCTGTAATCCCAGAACTTTGGGAGGCCGAGGCAGGTGCATCACCTGAAGTCAGGAGTTCGAGACCAGCCTGGCCAACATGGTGAAATCCCATCTCTACTAAAAATATAAAAATCAGCCGGGTATGATGGCACATGCCTATAATCTCAGCTACTTGGGAGGCTGAGGCAGGAGAATTGTTTGAAACCGGGAGGTGGAGGTTGCAGTGAACCAAGATGGCACTACTGTACTCCAGTCTGGGCGACAGAGGCTCCATCTCTAAATAAATAAATAAAAATACAAAAATTAGCTGGGTACGGTGGCGTGAGCCTGTAATCCTAGCTACTCTGAAGGCTGACGCAGGAGAATTGCTTGAACCCAGCGGGTGGAGGTTGCAGTGAGCTGAGATCACGCCACTTCATAACAGCCTGGGTAAAAGAGCGAAACTCCGTCGCAAAAACAAAAACAAAAACAAAAACTGCCCCCCTCCAACAACAAAAAAATACCAAAAACCAAAATGATCAAATGATCACCCCATGTCTACCTTTACTTATAACATTTCTTTCAAGAAGGATGAAGGTTGTAAGTGCAGGGCAACCACAGTGGGACAGTGGGCAGGCAACCCCAGCTTGCAACAAGAAACCCCAGGGCCAGGCACAGTGGCTCAGGCCTGTAATCCCAGCACTTGGGGAGGCTGAGGCGGGAGGATCACTTGAGCCCAGGAGTTTGAGACCAGCCTGGGTAACATAGTAAGACCCCATCTCCACAAAAAATAAAATATTAGCCACATATGGTAGCACATGCTGGTTGTCCCAGCTACTGAGAAGGCTGAGGTGAGAGGATCGTTTGGGCCTGAGAGTTCAATGCTGCAGTGAGCTATGATTGTGCACTCCAGCCTGGGCAACAGAGTTAGACCCTATGTCCAATAAAACAAACAAACAAAAACGTCCAGAATAAATCCTAGCATATGCAAATGAGAGCATCTCAAAAGCCAAAAGTTTAAATCTCAGTAGCCTCAAATTTACCAGTTCAGGCCGGGTAAGGTGGCTCACGCCTGTAATCCAAGTGCTGTGTGGGAGGCTGAGGCCAGCGGATCATGAGGTCAGGAGTTCAAGATCAGCCTGGCCAATATAGTGAAACCTCATCTCTACCAAAAAATAAAAATTAGCTGGGCGTGGAGGCATTCGTCTACAATCCCAGCTACTCAGGAGGCTGAGGCAGGAGAATTGCTTGAACTTGGGAAACGGAGGTTGCAGTGAGCCAAGATTACGTCACTGCACTCCAGCCTGGGTGACAGTGAGACTCTGTCTCAAAAAAAAAAAAAAGATGGAGATCATTTCAACCTAAGGTGGAGGTTGCAGTAAAATGAGATTGTGCCACAGCACTTTAGCCTGGGTGACAAAGTGAGATCCTGTCTCAAAAAAAAAAAAAAAAAGTTGTTTTGAGGAAGAACCAATTGAGGCAATTTGTTGTGAAAAATATAACTGCTCAAATAAAAATTAAGTGAATGAGTTTAACTGAAGTCTATACAACTAAAGAAAAGATTATTGAGCAAAAACTGTGTTGAGAAACTCAGAATGCAGCAGGAAAAGATAGGAAATGAAATGAACAAGAGAAAAGTTAAGAAATAAAGGAGTTGCTTGGGTGTGGTGGCTCACTCCTGTGATCCCAACACTTTGGGAGGACAAGGCAGAAGGACCACTTGAGCCCAGGAGTTCAAGACCAGCCTGGGCAACAAAGTGGGGCCCTGTCCCTACAAATAATTTAAAAGTCAGCCAGGCATGGTGGCACGTACCTGTCGTCCCAGGTACTTGGGAGGCAGAGGCATAAGTATTGCTTGAGCCCAGGAGTTCAAGGCTATAGTGAACCATCATTGTATCACTGTATTCCAGCATGGGCTATGGAGTGAGATAGTCTCAAAGAAAAAAAAAAAAGAAAAAGAAAAAGCAGCATTACAGGATATCGTAAGAGAATTCCACGGAGATCAAAGATAGAAGAAATGCTAGAGTTTCCAGGAAGCCAAGTGGACCACCTACAAAGACTCAAGAATGAGAATAAAATCACATTTCTCAACAGCGACACTGAACGTACGATTCAGTAATAGCTTTGAATGCTGAAAGAAAATAATTTTGAACCTAGAATTTCACGTACAGGTAAAATCATCAATTTTAAACAGGAAAGTAAAACAAAGATATTTTCAGAACATTTTCCACACAAAAGCCCTCTTTGACAATCTCTTGAAGGATGTATTTTAGCAAAAAGAAAAACACATGTAGGAGAAAACAGTAAGAAGCAGGTGTATGAGGCTGGTGCGGCGGCTCACGCCTGTAATCCCAGCACTTTGGGAGGTCGAGGCAGGCAAGTCACCTGAGGTCAAGAGTTTAAGACCAGCCTGGCCAACATGGTAAAACCCCTGTCTCTACCAGAAAAAAAAACCCAAATTATCTGGGTGTGGTAGCATGTACCTGTAGTCCCAGCTACCTGGGAAGCTAGGCAGCAGAATCACTTGAATCCAGGAGGCGAAGGCTGCAGTGAGCCAAGATCATCCCACTGCACTCCAGCCTCCAGCCTCAAAAAAAGAAGTAGGTGCATGAAAGAATCCTAGCACTTTGGGAGGCGGAGGTGGGCGGATCACCTGAGGTCAGGAGTTGGGAGACCAGCATGGCCAACATGATGAAACTCCGTCTCCACTAAAAATATGAAAATTAGATGGGTGTGGTGGTGCGTGCCTGTAACCCCAGCTACTCTGGAGGCTGAGGCAGGAGAACTGCTTGAACCTGGGAGGCAGAGGTTGCAGTGAGCTGAGATTGCATCACTGCACTCCAGCCTGAGCAACAGAGTGAGACTGAGACTCTGTCTTGAAAAAACAAAACAAAATAAAGAAACAACAACAACAAAAATTAGCTGGATGTGGTGGCATGTGCCTGTAGTACCAGCTACTCAGGAGGTTGAAGTGGGAGGATCACTTGAGCCCAGGGGAAAAAGGTTGCAGTGAACAAGATTGCACCACTGCAATCCAGCCTGGATGAAAGACTAACCCCGTCTTAAAAAATTATATTTAAAAAAAAAAAAAAAAGGAGCAGAGTCACAGATTGCCATGTGTAAACCAAAAAAAAAACAAAAAAAAAACAAAAAAACAAACAAACAAAAAAAAAACCCACAAAAATTGCAGGGAGTTGTTTAATGGATGTAGAGTTTTTGTTTTACAAAAAGAAAATCAGAGACTAGTTGGACAATAATGTCAATTGTGAATGTATTTAACTGTACACTTAATAAATGCTTAAGATGGTATATTTTGTATGTATTTTACGATTAAAAAATGAGGCTGGATGTGGTGGCTCACACCGGTAATCCCAGCACTTTGGGAGGCTGAGGTGGGCGGATCACTTGAGGTCAGGAGTTTGAGACTGGCCTGACCAACATGAACAAACCCTGTCTCTACTAAAAATACAAAAAATTAGCTGGATGTGGTGGCACATGCCTGTAATCCCAGCTACTCACAAGGCTGAGGCAGGAGAATCGCTTGGACCTGGGAGGTGGAGGCTGCGGTGAGCTGAGATCACACCACTGCACTCCAGCCTGGGCAACAACAGTGAAACTCCGTCTCAAAAAAAAATAAAATTAAAAAATTAAAAAAATGAATATAGCCGTTACTCTCTAAAAAGAAAAGAAAAGGAGCAGAAAGGTAGAAGAAATATGAATTCCTAGAGACTCTGTCAGAGCTGAACCACCATACCACACCTGGATTTCCTCTAAAAAACGGAATAAAATACACGACTTTCTTAAACCATTGCTATTTTCAGTTTTCTGTCACCCACAGCTAAACCTAATCTTAACGTGGGCAATAAGCAAAAAATGTGAAACAGAGAGAAACAGAATCAAAAGACACACCAGTCAAATTATAAATCAACGACCAGGCTCGATGGCTCACGCCTGTAATTCTAGCACTTTGGGAGGCTGAGATGGGTGGATCATTTGAGGTCAGGGGCTCGAGACCAGCCTGGCCAACATGGTCAAACTACATCTCTACGACATATACAAAAATTAATCGGGCATGGTGGTGTGTGCCTGTAATCTCAGGAGGCTGAGGCAAGAAAATCACTTGAACCTAGAAGGTGAAGGTTGTGGTGAGCTGAGATTGCACCACTGCACTCTAGCATGGGCGACGGAACAAGATCCTGTCTCATGGCCAGGTGCGGTGGCTCACGCCTGTAATCCCAGCACTTTGGGAGGCCGAAGTGGGTGGATCATGAGGTCAGGAGTTCAAGACCAACCTGGCCAACATGGTGAAAACCCGTCTCTGTTAAAAATACAAAAATTAGCTGGGCGTGATAGTAGATGCCTGTTCAGCTATTCAGGAGGCTGAGGCAGGAGAATCACTGGAACCTGGGAGGTGGAGGTTGCAGTGAGCTGAGATTGCACCACTGCGCTCCAGCCTGGGGAGCAGAGTGAGACACTGTGTCAAAAAAAAGAAGAAAAAGAAAAAGAAAAAACTCTCAAAAAAATTAATCAACAGAAAGGTTAGAAATGGAAATATCAGCTGGGTGCAGTGGCTCACGCCTGTAATCCCAGCACTTTGGGAGGCTGAGGTGACAGATCACCTGAGGTTGGGAGTTTGAGACCAGTCTGACCAACATGGAGAAATCCCATCTCTACTAAAAATACAAAATTAGCCGGGCGTGGTGGTGCACTCCTGTAACCCCAGTAGCTTGGGAGGCTGAGGCAGGAGAATTGCTTGAATCAAGAGGCGGAGGCTGCAGTGAGCCGAAATTGCACCACTGCACTGCAGTCTGGGTGATACAGAAAAACTCGGTCTCGAACAACAACCACAAAAATTAGCTAGGCATGGTGGTGGCACCTGCAGTCCCAGCTACTTGGGAGGCTGAGGCAGGAGAATCACTTGAACCAGGGAGGCAGAGGTTGCAGTGAGCTGAGATCACACCATTACACTCCAGCCCGGGCAACAAGAGTGAAACTCTGTCTCAAAACACACACACACACACACACACACACACACACACACACAAAACAAAAACAAAAAAAGCAAGAAATGGAAATATCAAGCCATGCACAGTGGAGTGAATCTGTGGTCCCAGCTCCTGGAGGTGAGGAGAGGCTGAGGCAGGATCACCCGAGCACTTAGCTCACTGCAACCCTCCCACATCACCCTCCTGAGCGGCTGGGACAAATGTATACATATCCACATAGAAAAAGATGAAATTAGCTCCTACTTCACACATGTACACAAACTCCAGTTGTGTTCTAAATGGGACTAGAAAAATAAGCTTGTAGAAAATCATATGGAAGAGTATCTTTGTAGTCTCAAAGAAGGAAGATATTTAAGACACATGAAAGTACTAATTATAAAGAAAAGGTTGCTTTATTCACATTACAGTTTTGGGGCTGGGCGCAATGGCTTGCTTATGCTTGTAATCCCAGTATTTTGGGAGATCAAAGCAGAAAGATCCTTTGAGCCCAAAAGTTCAAGATCATTCTGGGCAACATACCAAGACCCTGTGTCTACAAAACCAAAAAAAAATTAGCCAGGCCAGGTGCAGTGGCTCACACCTGTAATCCCAGCACTTGGGAGGCCAAGGTGGGTGGATTACGAAGTCAAGAGTTCAAGACCAGCCTGACCAATAAGGTGAAATCCTGTCTCAACTAAAAACACAAAAATTTTCTTCATTCTTTATTCTGATGACTGTGTAAAAAAACAAAACAAAAATTAGCCGGCCATTGTGGTGTGCGCCTGTAGTACTAGTTACTCAGGAGGCTGAGGCAGGAGAATCACTTGAACCCGAGAGGCAGAGGTTGCAGTAAGTCAAGATCCTACCACTGCACTCCAGCCTGGAGCCAGAGCAAGACTAAAAAAAAAAAAAAAAAAAAAAAAAAGCCAGGTGTGGCGGTACACACCTGTGGTTCTGTGGTCCAAGCTACTTGGGAGGCTGAGGTGGGAGAATGTCTTGAGCCCTAGAGGTCAAGGCTGCAGTGAGCCGTGATTGCGCCACTGCATTCCAGCCTGGGCAACAGACTGACACCCCCTCAAAAGAAAACAAAACAATTAACAACTTCTGGTATTCAACACACCCTAAAGAGAGTGCAAAGACAAGCCACAGATGAAAAAAGGTATGAATACCATGTAATCAAGAAAGGACTTACGTCCAGAACATACAGAATTCCTGTAAGTCACAATAAAAAGACCTTAACCAAATAGACAAATGGGCAAAAGACTTCAACAGGCACTTCCTAAAACAAGAAATCCAAAAGACTAATAAACACGGACTAGGTGCCCCATCTCATTAGTAATGACATTAGTCATTCAATTACAGCCACACTGAGATATCTTTATACCTGTCTAACACTACCTGGTGCTCATGAGGATTTAGAGCAATGAAAACTCTTGTTTCTGGTGGGAATATAAATCGGTACAACTACAATTTCAGAAAATAGGCTAGCATCAGCTAATATAGGTCAAAACATACATACCCTAAGACCCAGCCACTCCCTTTCCAAGGATATACCCTAAGAAAACTCATGTACATGTTGACCTGGATTCTGAACAAGAATGTTCACAGAGGCATTGTTCCTATTAGCCCTAATTGGGAACAACCTCAATGTCTATCTACAAGAGAACCAGAAAAATAAATTACATTATAGCCCTGTGATGAATATGCAGCAAAATACAGCACAGGGAGCAATGAAAAGGAATGAATAGCTCCAAGGGCAACACGCATGCATTTTACAAACATAATGCTGAGCAACAGAAACAAGACACACGAAAACAGATACTGCATCATGCTGTTTACATAATGCTAAAAATCTCAGAGCCCGGCGCGGCAGCACATGCCTGTAATCCCAGCTATTTGGGAGGCTGAGGCAAGATTGCTTGAGCCCAAAAGTTCGAATCTAGCCTGGGCAACAAGGTACCCCCATCTCTAAAAAAGGAAAAAGAGGGGGCACAGTGGCTCATGCCTGTAATCCCACCACTATGGGAGGCCGAGGTGGGAAGATCATTTGATCCCAGGAGTTTGAAACCTATCAGCTTAGGCTGATACAGCAAGCTCCAATATTTACAAAAAAAGAAAAAGGAAAAAAAATTAGCCAGGCATGATGGCATGTGCCTGTGGTCACAGCTACTCAGAAGGCTGAGGTGGAAGGATTGCTTGAGCCTGGGAGGTCAAGACTCCAGTGAGCTGAGATCATACTATTGCACTCCAGCCTGGATGACAAGAGTGAGATTTTGTCTCTGGAAAAAAATCTCAAAAATAATAAAAAAGTCATTATGAATGACTAGAGAAATAGAAAAGCAAAAGTAGGAGAGTGATTATCTCTAGAGGGGCAGGAGGAAGACAATGGGAAGAACTGCAGAGAGGTCTGCTGGGGTCTTGGCAAAGCTCTGTGTTTTACACTGAGTGGTTCTGACAATTCATACTCTGTACATCTATGTTTTACATACTTCTCTGTTTTATATTTGAAATTTTAAAAAACAATTAGAAAAAAAAAAGCTAGAAACAATCTGGGTATTTATCATCCAGAACACTGGTAGATAAAGGTACTCACTTTTTAAGAATATATAAGAAATAGAATAAGAAAATGCAATGCATGAGTCAAAAGTAATAATTCTATTTATATTTACAGATACATGGAGGGTTCTCAAAACCAACGTTGGGCCAGGCGAGGTGGTTCACACCTGTCATTCCAGCACTTTGGGAGGCTGAGGCAGTGGGATCACTTGAGGTCAGGAGTTTGAGACCAATCTGGCCAACATGGTGAAACCCTGTCTCCACTAAAAATATAAAAATTAGCCAGGCGTGGTGGTAGGTACCTGTCATCCCAGCTCTACTCAGAAGGCTAAGGCAGGAGAATTGCTTGAACCCAGGAGGCAGAGGTTGCAGTGAGCTGAGATTATGACACTGCACTCCAGCCTAGGTGACAGAGTGAGAGTCTATCTCAAAAAAAGAAAAAGAAAAAGAAAAAGAAAAAAAACCCAAAGAAAAAAACCAAGGTTGAATGAAAGAGACTACAAAGGGGGTTCTGGCACAATGCTGTACAATATGTAAGTTTTGTTTAAAAACAAAAATACACATATGAAACAATGCTAGTATTTTTAAAGAATATGCAGGTATCAGCTGGGTACAGTGGCTCACGCCTGTAATCCCAGCACTTTGGGAGGCCGAGGTGGGTGGATCATGAGGTCAGGAGTTCAAGACCACCTGACCACAGTGGTGAAACTCTGTCTCTATTAAAAATACAAAAATTAGCCAAGCGTTGTGGTACGTGCCTGTAATCCTAGCTACTCAGGAGGCTGAGGCAGGAGAATTGCTTGAACCCTGGAGGCTGAGGTCGCAGTGAGCTGAGATTGCACCACTGCACTCCAGCCTGGGTGACAAGAGTGAGACTCTTATCTCAAAAAATAAAAAAGAAAAAAAGAAGAATATGCAGGTATCCAAATACAAAGGCCTACATCAGAATCAGACAGAAAGATATATATACATATGATACACACATTACAGTGAGGGGGCTAATTGCATAAGAGCAGATATCAGCAAACTTTTTCTTAATGGGCCAGATCATAAATATTTTAGGTTTCATGGGCCTCATGGCAACCACTCAATCTGCCATTATAATTCAAAAGCAGCACAGAAAATAAGAAAATCAGTGGGTATACTTATGAGTTATGTTCTTTCTTTTGAGATGGAGTCTTACACTGTCACCCAGGCTGGTGTGCAGTGGCACAATCTCGGCTCACTGCAATCTCCGCCTCCCAGGTTCAAGGGATTCTCCTTGTCTCAGCCTCCCAAGTAGCTGGGATTACAGGCACCCGCCACCATGCCCAACTAATTTTTTTGTACTTTTAGTAGAGACAGGGTTTCACTACTTTGGCCAGGCTGCTCTTGAACTCCTGACCTCAAGTGATCTGCCCGCCTCGGCCTCCCAAAGTGCTGAGATCACAGGCGTGAGCCATTGTACCCGACCAGTTATGTTCTAATAGAACTACAGTGACAAACACAAGGAATACGCCAGGGCTGTAGTTTGTCAAGCCCTGGAAAAGAGGCTTGGGTTAAGGGAAAGGAATAAAGAAGGAAAATAATAAAGAGAGGCCTTGCAAAGACCAGTAACAGGAGGGCCTTTACGTATTTTCCACTCAATTCTAGGGAAATAAATTCCTTTAATGAAGAGGCAATCAAATAAAGAAATAAAGAAAATGGTACCTTTTTGATGTTGTAATTTTCTTCCACACTTACCTCCTTGCTGTCTGTCACAGGAACCCACTTAAATATCCTCAGGGACGTGTCACCCACAGTCACCCACTTTTTCTCCCTAAAAGAAAGACACTTCTTAGAACCAATAAAGCAATGGGTTTTCTGTTTATCACTTGTGCTTTTCTACTTCTCAGTAGATCATTCCTTCAATCTGGAATCCTTCTCAACTTCCTCTTGGTGGGGTATGGTAGCTCACACCTGTAATCCCAGCACTTTGGGAAGCTGAGGCAGGAGGATTACTCAAGCTTAGGAGTTTGAAAACAGCATGGGCAATTTAGCGAGACTTCATCTCTGAAAAAAATACAGGCCAGGTGCAGTGGCTCATATCTTTAATCCCAGCACTTTGGGAGACCCAAGCAGGTGGATCGCTTGAGTCCAGGAGTTTGAGACCAGCCTGGCCAACATGGTGAAAAGTAGCTGGGCGTGATGAAGTGTGCCTGTAATCCCAGCTACTCAGGAGGCTAAAGTGGGAGGATTCCTTGAGCCCAGGAGGCAGAGGTTGCAGTGAACTGAGATTGTGCCACTGCACTCCAGCCTGGGCAACAGAGTGTCTGTCTCAAAAACTAAAAAGATGTGGGACATAGGCTGGAAGGTAGCACACACACGCAGCACCATATTCCTTTTTACTTGTACATGCGTTACTCTGTTGCTTTTCTCTTTACCAAATGTACGAGTTCAATTACATTACTATTTTTGTGTACGAGTTCAATTACATTACTATTTTTGTTTGTTTTTTTGAGATAGGATCTCATTCTGCCTCCCTGGCTGGACTGCAGGGGCACAGTCGTAATTCACTGCAGCCTAGATTCACTTACGCAGTGTAATTCACTTCCTGCGCTCAAGCAATCCTTCCACCTCAGCCTTTCGAGTAGCTGGGACTAGAGGTGCATGCCACCACACCCAGCCAATTTTTCATTTTTTGTAGAGATGGGGGGTCTCTCTTTGTTGCCCATGCTGGTCTTGAACTCTTGGCCTCAGGCAATATACCCACCTTGGCCTCCCAAAATGCTGGGATTACAGGCATGAGTCACCACATCAGGCTTCCTGTCTCCATTTAAGGGTCCCTCCAAGGGAAAAACAACCCCAGGAGAGATAGACACCTGCTGCTGCAGGTAGGGCATGGTGGGTGTGAAATGTTAGGACCCGTTCCCTTTCTGGGTTACTAAGACTGCATAAAGAAATAGAAAATTAGTCTGAAGAAAATTTTCAATTTCAACTTTGATGTTCAAAGCTTTGTAGAAATCCTTTTATCAGTCCACTACACTCACAAAATAATCAAAGGGATAAAAGTCTTGCCCAAGGTGACTCTCTAAATCACTAAGGACCCCCAACTATCTATAGCAGATTCAAATGCCATTGTTCTCAGCTTGCCCACAGAGTGCCTTCAATGTGCTTCCAGGTCTGCAAATAAATATGTGGAGGACAGAGAACAAAGTTTTTTTTTCTTTTCTTTTTATTTTTTCTTCTAGTTTTCTTTTCTTTTTCTTTTTTTTTTAAGACAGGGTTTCACCATATTGGTCAGGCTGGTCTTGAACTTCTGACCTCAGGTGATCAGCCCGTCTCAGCCTCCCAAAGTGCTGGGATTACAGGCGTGAGCCACCATGCCTGGTTTCTCTTTTTTTTGAGACGGAGTTCCACCCGTTTCCCAGGCTGGAGTGCAATGGCGCAGTCACGGCTCACCGCAGCCTCCGCCTCCTGGGTTCAAGTGATTCTCCGGCCTCAGCCTCTCGAATAGCTGGAATTACAGGCATGTGCCAACATGCCCGGCTAATTTTGTATTTTTAGTAGAGATGGGTTTCTCTTCATGTTGATCAGGCTGGTCTCAAACTCCTGACCTCAGGTGATCCACCCAACCTGGCTTCCCAAAGTGCTAGGATTACAGACATGAGCCACTGCACCTGTTTTTTTTTTTTTTTCGAGATAAGGTCTTACTCTGTCATACAGGCTGGAGTGCAGTAGTGTGATCACAGCTCACTATGGCCTCAAAATCCCAGGCTCAGGTGAATCTCCCATCTCAGCCTCCCAAGTAGCTAGGATTACAGGCGTGCGCCACCATGCCTAGCTAATTTTTCATATTTTTAGTAAGGACAGAGCTTCACCATGTTGCCCAAGTTGGTCTTGGCTGGGCTCAAGCGATTCTCTTGCCTCAACCTCCCAAAGTGCTGGGATTACAGATGTGAGGCACCGCGCCCAGCCTCTCCTTCATTCCAAGAAGGTTATTACCTAAGCATGCCAGGCAGAGAATGAATGTGCTTATTTTAAGGGCCACTGATGCCTTAAGAGGTGCTTGCTGTCAGTTGGAACAAGGGCCAAATGCAGGGAGCTGCTTTATCACAGATCTGAACCAGCTTCTCAGAGTCAACTCCAAATGTGAAGTCACAAAAAAGCAAAAAAAAAAAAAAAAGCAACTGTTGTTGCAGTTGTGGATGCTGTTCAGCAAATGATGCCATAATGGGGCTGGGCATGGTGGCTCGGGCCGATAATCCAAGCACTTCGGGAGGCTGGGGTAGATAGATCACTTGAGCCCAGGAGTTCAAGCCCAGACTGGGCAACACAGTGAAACCCTATCCTCACTAAAAATACAAAAATTAGCCAGGTGTGGTGGCGCATGCCTGCAGTCCCATCTACTTAGGAGGCAGAGGCAGAAGAATCGCTTGAACCCCGGAGGCTGAGGCTGCAGTGAGTCAAGATCCAGCCACGGCACTCCAGCCTGAGCGACAGAGCAAGACTGGGTCTCAAAGAAACAACAAAAAAAGACATACTGGGAGTGTAAAGAGACTGTGAGGTAACAGAAAGAAGGAATTAAAGCCTTAGAAAATAACTAGAATTGATTCCTGAAAAGACCACTCCATTTCCTCACTTAATCAACCAATGAGTACACGAGAGGCTGTGCGAGGCCCTGGCAATGCAGGGAACAACTTCCACAGTCGCTGCCCTCACAGATCCTGTCTTATCTCTGGAAACAGACATGAACAGCTCACTTCAAAATTAGTCAATCATTAGGTTTAACCATATCAAATTGCCATTTTTGTAGGTTAATTAGTCAACTATAGGAGGCCAGGGGCAGTAGCTCACACTTGTCATCCCAGCACTTTGGGAGGCTGAGGCGGGAGGACCACTTGAAGTCAGGAGTTAAAGATCAGCCTGGCCAACATGGTGAAATCTGGTATCTACAAAAATACAAAAATTAGCTGGGTGTGGTGGTGTACACTTGTAATCTCAGCTACTCAGGAAGCTGAGGGCAGGAGAATTGCTTGAGCCCAGAAGTAGAGGTTGCAGTGAGCGGAGATCGCACCTCTACACTCCAGCCTGGTTGACAGAACAAGACTCAGTCTCAAAAAAAAAAAAAAAAGTCGAATATAGGAAATATCTTATGGATCCACCTAATACAACCGTGGAAAGTTCTATGAAGGAGACTTCATCTAGACTGGGACTCTCAAGTGGTCAACCTAATGAAGCAACTTTTGAGCTCAGCTAGGAGTTAACTCGGCAAGCGGGAGGAGAGGAGAGAGGAAGAATGCCAGGCAGGAGGAAGAACAGAGTGACTTTACTGCAAAGACAGTGGGCATCCTGGGAAAGAGCCAGCCAGGTGAGGCAGGAAGGAGGGCCTTTTTCAGTATTCATCCTAAAAGCAAGAAGGGAACACTGAAATCTTTCTAGGGGTGCTACAATAAGATGCATATTATATATATACTTTTTTTATTTTTGGAGACAGAATTTTGCTCGTCGCCCAGGCTGAAGGGCAGTGGCTTGATCTTGGCTCACTGCGACCTCTGCCTCCCAGGTTCAAACAATTTTCCTGTCTCAGCCTCCTGAGCAGCTGGGATTACAGGTGCGCGCCACCATGCCCGGCTAATTTTTTGGTATTTTAGTAGAGCCGGGATTTCACTATGTTGGTCAGGATGGTTTCAATCTCCTGATCTCACGATCCACCTGCCTCAGCCTCCCAAAGTACTAGGATTACAGGCATGAGCCACCGCACCCAGCCTGTAATTTTTATGTATTTTTTACAGATAGGGTCTCACTCTGTTGCCCAGCTGGAGTGCTGTGGCATGATCATAGCTCACTGCAGCCTCAACTCCTGGCCTCTAGCGATCCTACCACCACAGCCTCCTAAATAAGGCTGTGCATTTTAAAAAGATCGCTCTGCTACTTGGAAGAGAGAACAATAAAATGACTCAGTGCAAATTAACGGATTGGGGAATGAGCAAGAGCAGAAGCAGAGAGGTTACAGGGAGGCTGGTACAGAGTTCCAGGTGACAGAGGATGGCCCTTCAGCCTAGCCTGCTAGGGGTGAGGGGTCAAATATGGGGAAAAGAAAAAGGTGTGTCTGTTCTTAGGTCTCACCAAAACCTCGGAGGATTAAAGGTGGAGAAGATAATTTAAACTAATATTTATACTGAAACCCATCATATATGAAACCCTCAGACATAAAAAGAGGAGGAACTTCCCTTTTGTGAAGAAATGGACAGAAAAACACACGAATAAGGTCCAGGGTACCAATGACTTTTTTTTTTTTTTTTTTGAGACGGAGTTTCACTCTTATTGCCCAGGCTGGAGTGCACTGGCGTGATCTCGGCTCACTGCAACCTCTGCTTCACAGGTTCAAGTGATTCTCCTGCCTCAGCCTCCTGAGTAGCTGGGATTACAGGCATGTGCCACCATGCCCGGCTAATTTTGCACTTTTAGTTGAGATGGGGTTTCACCATGTTGGCCAGGCTGGTCTTGAACTCTGACCTCAGGTGATCTGCCTACCTCAGCCTCCCAAAGTGCTGGGATCACAAGTGTGAGCCACTGTACCCAGCCCCCATGACCTAAAGGGGGTGAAGGGTGAGGGGTGGAAGGGGTTAAAAAAGGCTTCCTGGTGTCTGGGCGAGGTGGCTTACGCCTGTAATCCTAGCACTTTGGGAGGCCAAGGTAGGTTGATCACCTGAGGTCAGGAGCTCAAGACTAGCCTGGCCTCAGGGTGAAACCCCATCTTTTTAAATAAAATAAAAAAATAAAAATAAATAAAAAAAAGGCTTCCTGGTGGGAGGTAACATCTACTTGAACTTGTATTTTTTGTAGAGATTGGGGGGGGGGGGTCTCACTATGTTGCCCTGGCTGGTCTCGAACCCCTGGCCTCAAGCAATCCGCCCGCCTCGACCTCCCGAAGTGCTGGGATTACATGCCTGAGCCACTTCACCTGGCCTTAACTGGGTTTTTTAGTTATTGGTAGTAATTTGCTAGACAAAAGGGCTGATGAAGTTGGCTGTGAAAGTTTGTTTATTTTTGAGATGGAGTCTTCCTCTGTCGCCCAGGCTGGAGTACCGTGGTGTGATCTTGGCTCACTGCAACCTCCGCCTCCAGGGTTCAAGCAATTCTGCCTCAGCCTCCCGAGCAGCTGGGACTACAGGCAGTGCCACCACGCCCAGCTAATTTTTTTATATTTTTAGTACAGACGGGGTTTTACCGTGTTAGCCAGGATGGTCTTGATCTCCTGACCTTTCGATCCTCTCACCTCGGCCTCCCAAAGCTGTGAAAGTTTAATGTGATGACTCTGATACACACCGATACACAAGTGTGTATCGGAGTTCCGGGTGCTCAATCAGCGTCTTCCATGAACATTTTAGACATGGGGTCTTAATCCATCGCCCAGGCTGGAGTGCTGTGGCATGATCATAGCTCACTGCAGCTTCCAAATCCTGGGCTCCAGCAATCTTCCCACCACAGCATCCCAAGTAAAAATGTGCACTTTTTTCTTTTATTTTTTTCTTTCTCATTAGTAGTAGATCCAAAAGGATGTGCACTTTAAACAGACCACTCTGGCCGGGCGCGGTGGCGCATGGCTCTAGTCCCAGCTACTCAGGAGGCTGAGGTGGATCGCTTGAGCCCAGTTCTGGGCTGTAGTGTGTTATGCCGATCAGGTGTCTGCACTAAATTCAGCATCAATATGGTGACCTCCCGGGAGCGGGGGACCACCAGGTTGCCTAAGGAGGGGTGAATCGGCCCAGGTCGGACACGGAGCAGGTCAAAACTCCCGTCCTGATTAGTAATGGGATCGCGCCTGTGAACAGCCGCTGCACTCCTGCCTGGGCAACATCGCGAGACCCCGTCTCTTAGAAAATAAATAAATAAAAATAAATGTGGAAAAAAAAAAAAAAAAAAGACCACTCTGCTACTTGGAAGTGGGAAAAATAAAATAACTCCGTGTAAATGATGAAGGGACTGGGGAATGAGCAAGAGCTGGAGCAGGGAAATTACAGGGAGGTTGGAACATAGTTTGCAAAGGACTCTCGTGACGGCCGTCCGGGCAGCAAGAAAAATGCCTACGAAGCTCGCGGCGCAGGAGCCGGGTACTGGGGGAAACGGAGAGGTTTCCCTTTGGATGACACCAGGCTTGCTCTCTTTTGACAGGTAGGCTGACCCAGAAACTCAACCAACTTCAACTCCTGAATACGCAGAGCGCTCAGCCCTGCGGGCTGAAACCACTCCAGGGCTACTCGCTGTTATCAAAGGGCATACTGGAAACGCCGGCAGGGCCGCGGTCCAGGAAAAGGGGAGGGCGGGACCCCGGCTGGGCCTGGCGCCGAGGGACCCATGCCCTGCAGCTCCAGACCGGGCCGGAAGCCGGCATCCCCTACCGGGCGGCGCGCCGCTTCAGCCGCAGCAGGTGGGCGGGCCCGCAAGCCGGGCAGCCCGCTGATTGGCCGCGGCCGGCGCGCCCTCTGACCTCACGCCGACGCCAGAGGCACCCCACTCCCGCCTTCTCCTGCGCCCCCTTCCCCCCAGCGCCGGCCGGCCGGCTCCCACCTGGGCCGTCAGTCCCGCGCTCCTCAAAGCCTGTATCCGCGACCCCCGCCAGCCCCGAAGCTCGGGCCCCTCACCATTTTCGCACTTTCTCGATGGCCGCCATCACCTTCTTAATGTCGTCCTTGGCCCGGCTGCGGGTCTCCGCCCGGACCGACCGGCCCGACATGGCGGCGGCGGGAGCGGCGGGGGCCGGGGCACTGCTCCCAAGACACCGGGGATCGCGCGCCTCACGCGCCGCCGCCCGCCCGCCGCCGCCGCCGCAGCGTCACCGCGGCCGTCGCCCCCTCCGTGCGCGCGTGCGCGAGGAAGCGCGCGCACCCGCCCGCCCCTTGGGGCTCGCGGCCTCAGCGCGCCTGCGCGCCCCGCCCCAGGCGTCCCTCCCGAGCGCCCCGGGAGTTCCCTGGGACCCCTCCCGGGCCGCGGTGCGAGGCGGGCCAGGCGCACGTGCTGTGGTCAGGGCGAGGTGCGAGGCGCTGCCAGTGGGCTCCGTGGTTCTTTTCCCTGGGAGTTTGCAGGTTGCCTCCTTCCTGCTCTGGCCAGCATGTGAGGGATTTGACCCTTTGGAATCGCACTCGCCCTCCGGCTCTACCGCTGTTCTGCAACCACGCCTTTCTTCAGGATGCCTTCAGGCCTTTGCACACACCTGTTGCTCACCTGGAATCCTCTCCTGTCTTCACCAGATGAACTGCTTTTCCAACATTCAAGCCACATTCTTGCCTTTTCTTGGGTATATAGTAGTCCCAAGTATTTGGGAGGCTGAGGCAGGAGGATCAATTGAGCCCAGAAATTCGAGGTTGCAGTCAGCTATGATATGATCACACCTGTGAATAGCCACTGCACTCCAGCCTCGGCAACATATGGAGACCCCGTCTCTAAAATAAATTAAAAGATGCCTATTTCGTGCAAGACTCTACCAAAAGCTGAAGACATACGTGGTTTTGGTTTCAAAGAGCTTCCAGTTTGTTTATTTGAGACGGAGTCTCTCTGTCTCCCAAGCTAGAGTGTAGTGGCGCGACCTCGGCTCACCTCCCGGGTTCAAGCAATTCTCTGCCTCAGCCTCCTGAGTAGCTGGGATTACAGGAGCCCACCACAACATCCAGCTAATTTTTCTGTGTTTTTAGTAGAGACGGGGTTTCACCATCGTGGTCAGGCTGGTCTTGAACTCCTGACCTCGTGATCCACCCGCCTTGGCCTCCCAAAGTGCTGGGATTACAGGCGTGAGCCACCGCGCCCAGCCCAGTTTATTAATTCGAGATGGGATCTCACTATGTTGTCCAGACTGGTCTTGAACTTCTGGTCTCAAGGGATCCTCTCAAAGTGCTGAGATAACAGGCATGAGCCACCGTGACTGGCTGAGCTTCCAGTTTAGTAGAACATTCAGACCAAAAAAAAAAAATTTATTTTTTACTTTTATTTATTTTTTTGATACAGGGCCTTGTTGAAGTGATTGTTCTGCCTCAGCCTCAGCCTCTTGTGTATCTGAGACTACAGGCAAGGGCCACATTGTCCAGCTTTTTTTTTTTTTTGCTTTTTTGTAGCAATAGGGTCTTCCTTTGTTGCCCAGGCTGGTCTTGAAGTTCTGGACTCAACTTATCCTCCTGCCTCAGCCTCCCACAGTGCTGGGATTACAGACGTGAGTCACTGCATCCAACTTCCCAAAGCATATTTAAAATGCTATTTGATAAATGCTAGCCTAGGCTGGGTGAGGTGGCTCACGCCTGTAATCCCAGCATTTTGGGAAGCCAAGGTGGGTGGATCATTTGAGGTCAGGAGTTCAAGACCAGCCTGGCCAACCTGGTGAAACCCTGTCTCTACTAAAAATACAAAATTAGCTACTCAGAATGTTTAGGCAGGAGAATCGCTTGAACCCGGGAGGTAGAGGTTGCAGTGAGCCAAGATCACACCATTGCACTCCAGCCCGGGCAATAAGAACAGAGCTCTCTCTCAGAAAAATAAATAGGCCAGGCATGGTGGCTCACACCTGTAATCTCAACACTTTGGGAGGCTGAGGCGGGTGGATCACCTGAGGTCAGGAGTTTGAGACCAGCCTGACCAACAGGGAGAAAACCCGTCTCTATCAAAAATATAAAATTAGGCGGGCATGGTAGCACGAACCTGTAATCCCAGCTACTTGGGAGGCTGAGTCGGGAGAATCTCTTGAACCTGGGAGGCAGAGGTTGTGGTGACCCAAGATGGTGCCATTGCAATCCAGCCTGGGCAACAAGAGTGAAACTACATCTCAAAAATAAATAAATAAAATGAAATAAATAAATGCTATTTGATAAATGCTTGCCTAAGTGAGGTGGGGGAGGGGGAGTGTAACAAGCTATGGCTCTTATTCCTAGTCTGCAGCAAATTAAAAAAAAGGTGCTATGATAACCCTAATCTTGGAGATGACCTCTAAAAACACAGTAGGTCCTGTTAGTCCCAGGCCAGTGTTCACAGACGTACAGATGCTCATTAAATGCTGGTTTTCGTGAATGTTGAATTCAGTGCAAGCTCCCTTTTTCTTTGCCCCCATCCACTTGGAGGCAGGTATCATTCATGCTTACAGTATGCAGAGAGGGCCCTGTAGCAGCTGTTTCAGGACACAGCTTGGGACAGAACGCAGGTTGGTAATGGCTGCTCTCAACTGTAGAGAAACTAATTCCCATGTGCCCCAGAGAAATGCCTAGCTAGCCCTGAACTTGACACAGCCTCTGATTATGAGTCAGCCTTTCATGATTAACCAACACAGGGTGAGCATATGTCATCTTACTGGCGAGGGGGCTAGAAATAGCTTCTGCCTGACTGAGGAGTGCAAAAACTGAACCAGCATGAGGAGTCAAAAGATGGTTCTAGAAATAATGGATCAAAGGTGGCACATCTGTTGTTCAGACCCAGCCGATCCGAAATAACCGAAGACTGCCTGAGCACCTGCTGTATGCCCTAGCACAGTGGACACTGCGGGTGATGTGAAGTTGAGTAAGGCTCACTCCCTGCCCTTGAGGCGAAGATGAGGAAAGCAGAAAGGCAGAACACCCGGGCCAGCCTTTGAGACTCCTCCAGTTCTGCCCATAGGTCCCCCTGGTTCAGGCATACAGCCCCTGTCTGTCTCACCCTTGTCCAGATCCTCCTACTTGAAGTTTCCTGTCTGCAGCTTCCTTCTCCTCCGAAGCCCAGCGCTCCTCCCAGCTGCACAGGTCCCCTGCAGCCATCTCCCCCAGCTCACCCAGCCAGTCGCCTTTCTGGGGCAAAGTCTCAGGGACTCCCCCAGTCTTGTTTCCTCCCTACATTTGTCCACCTGGTCCTACATTCCCCACCTCATCTCCCACTGGGGCTCGGTCTGTGTAAGAGAGTGATCAAAGTAGGTACCTCTTAGGCTACCCAAATGCCCTCTGTTGGACTCCCTTCCCCCTTCCCCTTTCCCCCTTCCCCCTTCTCTTCCCTTCCTTTCCTTTGATGAAGTTTCGCTCTTGTCGCCCAGGCTGGAGTGCAGTGGTGTGATTTCAGCTCATTGTAACCTCTGTCTCCCAGGTTCAAGTGATTCTCCTGCCGCAGCCTCCCGAGTAGCTGGGACTATGGGTACCTGCTACCACACCTGGCTAATTTTTTTTTCGAGGTGGAGTCTTGCTCTGTCACCCAGACTGGAGTGCAATGGCGTGATCTTGGTTCACTGCAACCTCTGCCTCTTGGGTTCAAGCAATTCTCCTGCCTCAGCCTCCCAAGTAGCTGGGATTGTAGGCTAATTTTTTGTATTTTTAGTAGAGATGGAGTTTCACCATGTTGGCCAGGCTGGTCTTGAAATTTTGACCTCAGGTGATCCACCCACCTTGGCCTCCCAAAGTGTTGGGATTACAGGCAAGAGCCACTGCACCTGGCTTGACACCCTTTTGTTAAAAAAAAAAAAAAATCACACCTTAGCTGGACAAAGAGGCATGTGCCTGTATCCCAGCTACTTGAGAGGCCAAGGTGGGAGGATTACCTGAGCCTAGGGGTTTAAGGCTGCAGGAAGCTATAATCACTTAGCCTACTGCACTTAGCCTAGGCAACACAGTAAGATACCATCTCTTAAAAAACATCACGTCTTGCCATTTTCTAGGTGAAAAGCTTGTGCTAGATGAGATGCAGAGGTGGATACAGAGATCCCAGCCCAGATCTCTGCCTTGGGTGACTTGCATTCAAGGGCTTGGCTTCTTTTCTCACTTTGAGTACAAGCTACAGTGGCCTGGAAGGCCCCATCCATTCCCACACATCATCCTGTTAATTTTCTGAGGTCACCTCCTGCCGCTCTACCCGTGCTGCCTCTGCTCCAAACCCGCTGGCCTTCTTGCTCATCTGCAAGCACAGTCCAGCTCCCGCCTCAGGTCGCTGCACTTCAGCTCCCTACTGTAGCACCCATCCACCATATATTTACATGGCTCCCTCCCTTACCTCCTGAAGATCTTTTCAAATGTCATCTTCTTAGCCAGGTGCGGTGGCTCACACCAGTAATCCCAGCACTTTGGGAGGCCAAGGTGGGTGGATCACTTGAGTTAGGAGTTCAAGACTGGCCTGACCATGGTGAAATCCCATCTCTACTAAAAATACAAAATTAGCTGACAGTGGTGGCTCACGCCTGTAATCTCAGCTACTCAGGAGGCTGAGGCAGGAGAACTGCTTGAACTCGGGAGGTGGAGGCTGCAGTGAGACAAACTCCTGTTAGTTCTGTCCCTCTAAAGAACCCCGACTAATACAACTGCTTAATATCCTATTTTGTTTTTCTGGCCAGGCGTGGTGACCCATACCTGTAATCTCAGCACTTTGGGAGGGTGAGGGAGTGGATCATTTGAGGTTAGGAGTTTGAGACCAGCCGGCCAACATGGAGAAACCCCATCTCTACTAAAAATAAAAAATTAGCTGGGTGTGGTGGCATGCGCCTGTAATCCCAGCTACTAGGGAGGCTGAGGCAAGAGAATCACCTGAACTTGAGAAGTGGAGGCTGCAGCGAGCAGAGACTGTGCCACTGCACTCCTGCCAGCTGATTAGCAACCTTAATTCCTGCTACTGTAATTCCCTGTTAGCATATAACCCAACAAATTCCTGAGTCCCAAGGATTAGGATGTGGATATCTTTGGGGAATCATTACTCTGTTCCCACATCATAGAATTCTGTCCACACCAGTGGAAAAACAAAGCATATCGTATAGGTATACACATATATAAATATATATAGACACGCACACACACACACACACACACACACACACACAAATATATGTTTAAGAGACTGGGTCTTGCTTTCTTGAAAATGTTAGAGTGCATTGGCACAATCATAGGTCACTGCAGCCTTGAACTCCTGGGCTCAAGTCACCCATCAACTTCAGCCTCCTGAGTAGCTGGGACTATAGGCACACACTACCATGGCTGGCTAATTTTTAAATTTTTTTGTAGAGATGGGTGTCTCACTATGTTACCCAGCCTGGTCTTGAACTCTTGGCCTCAAGCATTCCTCCCACCTTGGCCTCCCAAAGTGCTAAGATTATAGGAGTCAGCCATAGATGGGATTACAGGCATGAACCACAATGCCCAGCCATTTAGTAGTTTTGATTACCCAGCATACTGCACAGAATCCTCTGATTCCAGCTGGCAGAAAACAGAGTACAGAAAGCCTCAGGAGGGTTTTTGTCTGTTTTTTGTTTTTTGTTTTTTGTTTTTTTTGAGACAGTCTTGCTCTGCTACCCAGGCTGGAGTGCAGTGGCACGATCTTAGCTCACTGCAATCTCTGCCTCCCACGTTCTGGGTTAAAGGGATTCTCTTGCCTCAGCCTCCCAAGTAGCTGGGACTACAGGCATGAATCTCCACACCCAGCTAATTTTTGTATTTTTGTAGAGATGGGATTTCGCCCTGTTGGCCACGCTGCTCTCAAACTCCTGACCTCAGGTGATTTGCCCACCTCAGCCTCCCAAAGTGCTGGGATTATAGGCGTGAACCACTGTGGGTTTTAGAGGCAGCCGGAGACTCAACAGATCACTTCTGCACACATTCCACTAGGCTGAACTCATCAAAGCGTCTTACTTAACTGCAGGGAAGCCTGGAACTTGTAGTCCAGCGTTATACCTGGGAAAACAAGAAGCGAAGTTGGGGAACACTAGCAATCTTTGCCACTGTGGGCACGTCCCTCACAGTCTGGCACTCTCAGTGAAACACACTGAGGTTTTCCTGTGAAAAACACAGGGTTGAGGAAATTTGGGGTGCAGCACATCAGGAAATTCACTTTTGGTCAGGCCCAGTGGCTCATGCCTGAAATCCCAGCACTTTGGGAGGCCGAGGAAGGCAGATTGCCTGAGGTCTGAAGTTTGAGATCAGCCTGACCAACATGATGAAACTCTGTCTCTACTGAAAATACAAAAATTAGCCGGGCATGGTGGCATGCTCCTGTAATCCCAGCTACTCGGAGGCTGAGGCAGGAGAACTGCTTGAACCCAGGAGGGGGAAGTTGCAGCGAGCTGGTTATGCCATTGCACTCCAGCCTGGGCAATAAGAGTGAGACTTCGTCTCAAAGAAAAAAGAATTCACTTTTGCCCTGGGTTCTTTTGTTTGCTTTTTGTTTTGCTTCTTATTCTAAAGAGATGCCCTAGGTTCTAGATCACAAAAGGCTAAGAGTATGCAGGACAGAGGCCATTATTAGGGTGAAATAAGGACTCAAGGGCCAGAGACCAACACAGTCATTACCATTAAAATCATCACCTTCAGTATCATCATCATCTTGATCATTTTTGGGGTTGTTGTTTGGTTGGTATTTTTCCTGTCTCTTGGCTCCAGAAACAACTGAAACATACCTGGGTTGTCAAACCTACTGGCTGGCTGGGTACGGTGGTTCATGCCTATAATCCCAGCACTTTGGGAAGCCAAGATGGGGTAGATGACTGCAGCCTCAACCTCCCAGGCTCAAGCGGTCCTCACATCTCAGCCTCCTGAGTAGCTGTGCCATCATAGGCCAGGCTAATTTTTGCATTTTTTGTAGAGATGGGGGTCTCCCTATGTTTCTCAGTCTGGTCTTGAACTCCTGGACTCAAGTCATCCTCCTGCCTCACCTCCCAACGTGATAGGATTACAGCTGTCAGCCACTATGCCCAGCTGGCACTCTTTTATTTGTATTTTTTAAAGAGGTGGAGTATCACTCTGTTGCTTAGGCTGGAGTGCAGTGGTGTGATCATGGCTCACTGCAACCTCCAACTCCTGGACTCAAGTGATCCTCCTGCCTGTCTCTCCAGTAGCCCAGCAGCTGGGAGTACAGGTGTGTGCTACCATGTCCAGCTAATACTAAAATTTTTTGTAGAGATGGGGTCTCACCATGTTACTCAAGTTGGTTTCAAACTCCTCGTCTCAAGTGATCCTCTCACCTTGGCCTCCTAAAGCACTGGGATTATAAGCATGAGCCACCCTGTGCAGCCCAATTTTGGAACTTCGATCATCTCCAGACTTTGGAACCATTAGTCCCTGGGAGAATCACACGGAAGTATATGAATCACAAGATGCAGTGGCCTTGGAAAGTAACAGAATGATTTCTGCTGCCAATGCAACTGCATGGTGCATGCGCGCATAAGTGGTGATCAAAGTGAGCTCATTTGCTGTTGGGCAATCAGTATGCAGGTTCATCTTGTTAGCCGACAAACTGAAGTAGTGGCTACTGTGTGCTCACTTGCATGGGTGCAACAGAAAGAGGTACAAGACAGATTCCTAACACTATAAACTCCCTGCCTTCAAAAAGCTTATTTTGGCCGGGCGTGGTGGCTCACGCTTGTAATCTAAGCACTTTGGAGGCCACGGTGGGTGGATCACCTGAGGTCGGGAGTTCAAGACCAGCCTGACCAACATGGTGAAACCCCGTCTTTAAAAAAAAAAAAAAAAAAAAAAAAAGCTTATTTTCTGACTGGCAAGGTCACAGGCTGAAGGGTGACACTAGGAACAAGCTTGAGCTCTGTACTCAGACCCAGAGTTGAATTCCTGCTTGCCACTTAACCTCCACAAACCTCGGTTTCTCCAATGGGGATAATAATTGCTGCTTCACAAGAGCCGTTACGAAGTGAAAGTGAGAGAGTATGTGTCATGGGAGGCTATTGTAGTCCTTTCAATATATCATATTACTGATTTTTTTTCCTGAGAGACAGGGTTTTGCTGTGTTGCCTAGGCTGCGATCATAGCCCACTGCAGCTTTGAACTCCTGGGCTCAAGCAATCCTCCCACCGCAGCCTCCAGAGAGGCTGGGACGACAAGTGTCCATCACTGTGCCCGACTTTTTTTTTTTTTTTTTTTTAGAGACGGGGCCTTAGTATGTTGCTCAGGCTGGTCTTCAACTCCTGGCCTCAAGTAATCCCCCGGCCTCGGCCTCCCAAATTGTCAGGATTACTGGTGTGAGCTACCACTCCCATTACCTGTTAATTAAGTTCTGGGGTACATGTGTAGGATGTGCATGTTTGTTACATAGGTATATGTGTGTCATGGTGGTTTGCTGCACCTATCAACCCATCACCTAGGTATTAAGCCCAACATGCATTAGCTATTATTCCTGATGCTCTTCTCCTCCCCCCACAACAACAGGCCTCAGTGTGTGTTGCCCCCTTCTCTGTGTCCATGTGTTCTCATTGTTCAGCTCCCACTGATGAGAACATGCTGTATTTGGTTTTCTGTCCCTGCGTTAGTTTGCTGAGGATAATGGCTTCCAGCTCCATCCATGTCCCTGCAAAGAACATGATCTTGTTCATTTTTATGGCTGCGCAGTATTCCATGGTGTGTATGTGCCACATTATCCAGTCTATCATTGATGGGCATTTGGGTTGATTCCATGTCTTTGCTATTCTGAATAGTGCTGCAATGAGCATTACATGGGAATTGCACATTCATTGTAGAAAACACAGAAACAAAACTTTTTGTGCCTTTCCCAAGATGTTAGTCTCTGAAACGTGGCTTTATTAGAATAGCTATAATTGTGAAAACATGCCTGTATGAAAAGCACTATCCAGGGCTTCAAGTTACCACAGATAAGCAAATTAAAGAGTTGGTTTCTCTGATGCACCCGTGTGTTGGATGCAGGTGGTGGAAGACCCACCTGCATCCAACCCCCAGGAAAGTAGGAGACTGGACTGCACTGAGGAATAAAGACCCCTTGGGAAGTGGCAGGCCACTGTCGAGATGGCACCACCATCTTAATCTGTGTATTGCATGGTTTAAATGACTGCAAGCCCCAGCCTGGTCAACATAGTGAGACCCCATCGCTACAAAAAACAGACAGGTGTGATGGCATGTGCCTGTGATCCTGGCTACTTGGGAGGCTGAGGTGAGAGGATCACTTGAGCCCAGGAGGTTGAGGCTGCAATGAGTCACGATGTACTGCTGCACTCCAGTCTGGATGACGGAGCGAGACCTCATCTCTAAAACAAACAAAACAGTAAAATAGGCTATACGCCACCATTTAAAATATTTCCCCAACTTTTTATTTTGAAAAATTTCACACCCACACATGTTGAAATCTTAAGATATGAATACTGCCTTCACATGCAGGATTTTTGACTTAAAAAAAAAAAAAAACAACTTGGTGGCCTCTGTTCTATGTTAATATCCAGACACCTTCTCTGTGGTTACCGGAGAAGCTTGAGAGAGGGCACTTTCTGTCCTCAGAAAGTTGGTGGAGTGACTTTTCGGTAGTGTTTTCTCTTATCTCATTGGAAACGCAACACGGCAAGGTGGGCAGGACAGGATTCATTCTCATCTTACAGATGAGGAAACAAGCTCAGAGAGGTCAACGGATCTACCTGCTCTCAAGTCAACAGATGACCCACTGAAACTGCAACTGAAGACTTCTGCCTTCAGTAACTCAACATTCTACCACCACTTCCCATCCTGGACATACAAAGGGAGTAACGCCAGAGCTCCTTTTAAAAACAAGTGTGCAAAGGCAAGTGTTTCTGTCTCATCCTTCTGAAGCTGCAAGGGAAATACTCCGCAGGCCTTGTGTGCATAGTGGCAGAAGTCTGTCGTTAGGAACATGCAAAACCATAATGGAGACTGGGAGTATGAAGCTGCATGGAGAAGATACTGGGAGGTCTGTGGCTTGCCCCTGGCTTAAGTTGAACATTTCCTGAGTGCTTACACTGTCCCAGTACTGTGCCTGGGCCGCAGAGCTGACAGTAAGGCGGTCCAGGAGTCTGCCCTGGTGGTCCTTTCATTCCAGTGGACTCATCAGAGCCAGAAGCTGCAACGACAGACTGGTGGACTGCAACGGGCCCACTCAGTGTATTGTTTGGTTCAGACAGGGTTTTATTTATTTATTTTTTTATTAAGTTGCTCACTTCTAGCATCTGTGAAGCAGACAACTTCTGCTGGATTCCTGAATAAGTAGCAGCCTCCCCCCACCTCGCAGGCAGCACACAAGTCCTCCAGCTCACTTCTGTCCCCACTTTCTCCTGCCTCACACCCAAGTGACTGTGGCCCCATTCACACATTTACAGTACCTGGCTGACGTCCACAGCATTTAGGCTAACACCCCTGCAGCAAACAAATAGCCAAACAAGAGAATTTTAGAGAGCATTAATATAAAAAAAAGAAATTCAGCTAATGTGATGGATGCGATATGACTGATGGAAAGGGCTACTTCAGAATGAGTGGTCAGGGAGGGTATCTCTCTGCAGTGTAACTGCAACTAATAACTGAATTCTGACAAGCATGATAAGTCTGCCAACTGAATATAGCACTTCCAAGCAAAGGGGTTGGCCGAAGTACCAGTTCTACCTGAGGATGGAATAGCTCTGCTTGCTGAAGGAACAGCAAGGTTGGGAGAGCAGTAAAAAGATCACAGAATGGGGACGAAGGCAGGTTACACAGAACCTTGCAGGCTAAGGTAAGAATTTTGAATTAAAAAAATGTTTTCAGTGGGGCGTGATGGCTCACGCCTGTAATCCCAGAACTTTGGGAGGCCAAGGTGGGCAGATCTCTTGAGGTCGGGAGTTCAAGACCAGTCTGGCCAACATGGTGAAACCCCATCTCTACTAAAAATACAAAAATTAGCCAGGCATGGTAGCATATGTCTGTAACCCCAGCTACACTGGAAGCTGAGGCAGGAGAATCGCTTCAGCCTGGGAAGTGGAGGTTGCAATGACCTGAGATTGCGCCATTGCACTCCAACCTGGGGAACAGAGTGAGACTGTCTCAAAAAAAAATTTTTTTTTTTATTATTTTTGGTTTAAAAAAATTTTTGGATTTTATTTCAAGTGTGATGGGAAGCCTAGAGGGGTTTTAACTAGAGAATAATGTGATCTGATTTACATTTGCAAAAGATCACTCTGCTATATAGAAAAGTAATGAAGCAACAGAGGAAGCAGGAAGATCCATTAGGAAGCCATATTTTAGTAGCCCAGTAGGTGAGAGTGGACAGGACCAGGACGGTAACAGAAAAGACAGAGAGAAGCAGCAGCCTCAGGCTGTCACGTGGAGTGTAACCAAAAGTGCTTTGGTGAACAGACAGAGGAGATAATGAATGGGGGTCATCAAGAATAACTCTAAGGTTGTGGCTTGTTCCAACATTCACAGGCTGGGGGCGATCCAGGGAGGTCACAGTTTTCATGAGAGATCAAGAGTTTGACCAGGGATGAATAAATTTTCCCTACACTCAAGTCTACCTGGATACCTCATTTCCCCTACCTGCCACATCCAAGCAGTCTTCAAATTCAAAAATTTAAACTTCTCAATACCAAATCTCTTATCAAATGTACCCCTTCAACTTCAAAACCTATTGCCTCTGTCCTGCTCCAGTCCTCTTTCTTGCCTTGACGTTTACAACAGTAGCTATGAATAAACTAACAGAAAGCACTTAATACGCGTGTCTGTATCTCTCTCTCCCACCAGCCATCTTTGATGGCAGAAACCATGTCTTATTCATATTTAATCCCCAGGACATATTTATTTGGGCACAGAGTAGGCACTCAAATATCTGACGAACTGAAAAAGAGATGTCCTGAAACAGGGTATCATCTCCTAAAGACAGGAGCCCCAACCATACAAAATGTACGATCAAGTCCCAGGAAACTTTGCCTTCCCAAGGAATGTGTGTCTAATTTGGTTTCAAAGCACACTGGTTCCCGCTTTTACCACTTTAATGACATTGGACAATAGTATTACTCTTTTCCACTTTTCTTCCAGACCTAAGGACTTTACACTCTCTAAGCCTCACATCATCTTTGCAAGCAGGTCACAGAAAGGATTATTCTCCATCTTACAAATAGAACTGAGGCCCAGAATGAAATCCCTTAGCGTCTTTTTGATGGAGTTAGGAGCCTTGACTAAATGGGAGATCAGCCTTCCCCGACCCCACAGCACAGTTCTGTGATAGGAAGCTATCCCAGTCTCCCATCCTTGCAAAACTGCTGCTTAGTACTCAGGTGTTCTCTAGGTTGTTCTGAAAATTTACAAACTTCTTCAGGTGTGAGGAAGTGCTGCCACAAGGCCAAAAATCATGTTCTCTCTTCTCTACCACTGTCCTCCACTCAGGGTGGGGATGGATTCCACCCACTGGGCCTGAGAGGAAGAAAAGCACCTTGGTCACTAGTTGGGGAGAAATCAAAGCCAGCAAGAAAAGAGAGAGAGATCCAAGTAGGCAAGAGTAGTTTCAACAGGAAAAAGAGAGGCCACCAGTAGGAAAACCAGGAGACCCCTTCCAAAAGGCTTCCACCTGGGAAGACAGGTGGCGGCAGCACTGGGAGCAGGCGGCCAGATCCCTCCTGCTCAATCCTCTGTGCCGGGCCCTCCCAGTCACTTCTTGAGGGCACCCAGGCTCTTCAGGGCCTCTTGGGCCTGGGTCAGCTGCTGCTGCAGCCTCTGGCGGGTGCTGTCATTGGAGGCCCGCTTCAGCAGGCCCTGCATCTCCTCCACCACGGCCCGGTGGCCAGGAGTGTTGTGAAAAAGCCGCACCGCCCGGTCCCCACAGGAGGCCAGAAAGCGGCCAGTGATGTCAAAGGACAAGTCAGCGATACATTCGCCATGGACCTGCTCAAAGCACTCCTCCTTCTCACCCCGCCGGGTATTGTAGAGATGAATACTGCTGCCACTGGCCAAGGCCAAGACCTGGGCGTCGGGGGAGAGGGCCAGGTGGCACACTGCGGCACCCGCCGCCTCTTCAAAGCGGCCTGTCCTCAGTAAGTAGGGGTCCTGCTGCTTCTTGTATTCCACATCTGTATCCCACAGTTTCCATGTACCATCCTTGGAGACAGAGGCCATCCTGCGGCATGGAAAATCACAGCTCAAGCCCCAACACACCCTGGCAGGGTGAGCACTGGCTCAACTTGAGCGTCTCCAGCTAGGAAGCTAAGTCTGCTTCCTGCTGAGGGCCAGGCACCCCACCCACTTCAGAGCCATGGCACAGACAAGCAGAAGGACGCTGGTTGTCAGGGGCCAGGAGCCACAGGTCAGACTTCAGAGTGGACGCACTCACCTCCGGGAATCGTTGGAGAAGGCAAACGAGCGCACAGCCGCAGAGTGGCCCTTTAGTTCAAAGGCTCGTACCACCTCCTGGAACTCCCCCTTCTTTCCAAAGCAGACTTCCCAAACCTTCACATCCGGAGTGAAGCCACACGAGGCTACAAATCTGCCATACAACCCAGAAGCCTTTAGAACTTCATTCTGGGAGCATCTTGTTCCTGTAAACCCCCTAAATCTCTTTCCTGAGAAAGTTGATAATCTCATATCTGCATAATATAAACCTTTAAAAAGTTCTTTTATGTATGTGACCTCAGTTTATCCTCTAGCCTTATTCTAAGATATGTAGTACTCCACCCTAACCTTTTAAAAACTATAGATGGCTTGGCGCAGTGGCTCATGCCTGTAATTCTAGCACTTTGGGAGGCTGAAGCAAGAGGATCACTTGAGGCCAGGAGTTTGGGACCGGCCTGGGCAACACAGTGAGAACCCATCTCGACAAAAAATATATTAGCCAGGTATGGTAGTGTGCGCCTGTGGTCCCAGCTACTTGGGAGGCTGAGGTGGGAGGACAGCCTGAGCCCATGAGGTCAAGGCTACAGTGAGCTGTAATTGCACCATTACATTCCTGCCTAGGTGAGGGTAAAACCCTGTCTCAACAAACAAACAAAAAACAAAAATTAGCTGAGTACAGTGGCATGTGCCTGTAGTCCTAGCTACTCAAGAGGCTGAGGTGGGAGGATTGCTACAACCCAGGAGTTTGAAGCTGCAGGGAGCTATGATTGCACCACTGTCCTCTAGCCTGGGTGACACAGTGAGACTATCTAAAAAACAAAAACACTAAAGATGAAGAAATAGCAACTAAGGACTTGGGGTGGCCTGCATGAAATCCCACTACTGCAAGAGGGACAGCTAAGCCTTGAAACTCAGGCTCCTGGCCCCACCCGGTGTGCTCTTCCCACATGATGAAGCTGGCTCTCTGTTCTGTGCCTGCTCCCCGGGCCCAGCCTCTCGTGGTCCCAGATGCCAATGCCCCTCCTTGCTCACCTGCCACAGGGGGATACAGCAGCATGTGTGTTGTTCATCTGGTTGGTGTTGATGGTAGATAGCACCTGACCCTTCAGGCTCCAGATGAGGACAGTAGTGTCACTGGAGGCAGTCATGATGAACTTCCCTGAGGGGGAGGGGAGTGGTGTGGGCCACGGGCAGTCATCTGACCAGCTGTCATTCTCCAAAGACACTTACGAGATCTCTGGTGCCAAAGTATACATGTCCCCTCCCAGGCCAACAGTCGCCACAGATGAGGACTCTGCTGAAGACTGTGGCCCTTCCCTGCCTTCCCTAGCGACCCGGTGTGACCCAGGGACTCCAGGGGAGCACAGAGCCAGGTTGTTTAGAGCCAGAGCCCCTTTGTCCTGCCGAGGTTGAGCAGAACTCTTAGGAAACATTAACTCATTGAGGAAACAGAACTGGATCTTTCCTTCATGCTGTGGGAAGGTGCCACCCTTTGAATGCCTCTTACCTGTGTCAGCAATGCCAATGTCAATGACGGGCGCTTTGTGCTTTTTAGGGAAGTCCTCTGGGGTGGCTGTGAAGGTGTAGCCCCCATCCTCCCGCTTGGTCATCTTGAAGACACGGAGGGTGTCCCCGTTGGCCAGCCACACAATGAAGGCTCTAAAGACAGGTAGCAGACAAGTCACTCTCTCACTGGACAAAGAGGCTGTGTTTCCAGGTCCTATGCTGGGTTCTGGGGGAAGTCAATATCTCCCCTCATGCCCCAGAGTCTAGCCTTACAACTTAAACCCCTAGTTCAAAATCTCATACAACTCCTCAAAGGGTAACATTCCCATAGCTTTGACTCCTGTAGTTTCTCTCTAGGATTTAGAAACCAAGGCTCATCTGGAAGTCAGGCCACGGTATTTCCAGGTAGGAAGAGACCTCCCGTCTCCTTGCTGTGTAGCAGCACAGACCTCCAGGGAGCCCCAGGTAGCACTCCAACTATGTGGATGCTCTTTCTGGTACCCCAGCGGAGCCCCTGGATCCGGGTTCCTCCTCGCTACCTCAAAGCAGATACGGGAGGGCCAAAGCCTGGGGCTGGGCCTCTGCAGGCAAACCTGAGGCTCCGTCCTGTCCCACCTGCAGTCAGGGCTGAAGCGCACCAGGGTGGCGTGGTCCAGCTCCACATTGGCTCTCATGCTGCGGTGCTCCCGCTGTAGGAAGTCCTTGGTGCTCCAGATGCGGATGGTGCGATCATCTGCACAGGTGGCCAGGTATTTGCCATTGCTGCTAAAGTCCATGCAAGATATGTTCCCGCTGTGGCTCTGGGGGAAGGGTGGCAGGAAGTGTGAATGGGAGTTCCTTGGGGAGATAGGGACCCCAAACCTGGAGCCATGACTCTGGGGCCCTGTTGCCTGGATGAACAGTAAGCTGAGGTGGGGCTGTGAGGAGAGGGGACAGAATTGGGCAACCCCGACAATTCTGATCAGAGGCAGAGGGTTCCATAACATGCATGGAAAACAACAGAGGAAAAGCCTGTGGGGCTGAGTCTCAAGATGCATGCTGTGCCAGGTACCGCACACACCTTCAGCGCTGCAGCCAGGAGGCGGTGGGTGAAGTTGTGCTGTTGAGGCTTCTTGCGAATCCGCTGTTGCTGTTTTTGCTTCTTGGATCCTGAGGATTTGTCAGGTGGAAATCCATTTGCTTTTTGGCCTATAAGGAAGGGCCATGTCGTTCATATAGTCACTCACTGATAAGCACATACTGCCCACCTGTGATTAGCCAAGCATTGAGTAGAACAGCAGATGAACCAGATATGGCCCTTGTCTTCAGGAGGAGAGTGAGGGTGATATGGGCAAAAACAGAGGCTTTGGCTGGCCGGGTACGGTGGCTCATGCCTGTAATCCCAACGCTTTGGGAGGCTGAGGGAGGAGGATCACGGAGCCCAGGAGTTTGAGGCTGCAGTGAGCTATGATCACAACACTACTGCACTCCAGCATGAATGACAGCGTGAGACCCAGTCTCAAACAAACAAACAGAAAACAGAAACGAAACAGAGGCTTTGGTATCAGACCTGAGTTTGGATTCTGTCTCTTCTACCACTGACTGACTTTGAGGAGGCTGTTTACAGTAAGTCCACAGAGCACCTCCATGTGAAGTGGAAAAGGCGCACTCTCTGAGTGGGGTGGTGTTGCTGAGTGGGTACACAGCACAGCCAGTGGAGTGTGGGTCCTTGGCCAGATATCCCTACACAGGGAGTAATGTGGACAACTGATCTGGTGGCCCTGCTTTGAGTAAGTTAGTGAATTGCTCTGGACTTTCTTTTCTTTTTTTTTTTCCGTTTCTTTCTTTTTTGAGAGACAGAGTCTTCTATGTGGCCCAGGCTGGAGTGCCGTGGAGTCATCTCCACTCACTGCAACCTCCACCTCCTGGGTTCAAGCAATTCTTGTGCCTCAGCCTCCCAAGTAGCTGGGATTGCAGGCATGTACTACCATGCCTGGCTAAATTTTTTTTTTTAAATTTTTTGAGATGGGAGTCTCACCCTGGGTTCTGGGGGAAGTCAATATCTCCCCTCATGCCCCAGAGTCTAGCCTTACGACTTAAACCCCTAGTTCAAAATCTCATACAACTGGAGGCTGGAGTGCAATGGCGTGATCTTGGCTCACTGCAACCTCCCCTTCTCAGGTTCAAAAGATTCACCTGCCTCAGCCTCCTGAGTAGCTGAGATTACAGGTATGCACCACCGTGCCTGGCTAATTTTTTGTATTTTTAGTAGAGATGGGGTTTAATCATGTTGGTCAGGCTGATCTCGAACTCCTGACCTTGTGATCCACCTGCCTTGGCCTCCCGAAGTGCTGGGATTACAGGCATGAGCCTGGCCTTTTTTTTTTGTTGTTTTTTTTGTTTTTTTTTTTTAGTAGAGATGTGGTTTCACTATGTTGGCCAGGCTGGTCTCCAACTCCTGACCTCAAGTGATCCATCCACCTTGACCTCCCAAAGTGCTGGGATTATAGGCATGAGCCACCATGCCCAGTTTTCTTAAAGAGAAGTTGAGAACCAGGCATGATGGCTCATGCCTGTGATCCCAGCACTTTGGGAGGCTTAGGAGGGAGGACTGCTTGAGCTTCAGAGTTCAAGACCAGCCTGGGTAATGTAGTGAGACCCTGTCTCTATAGGAAACTTTTTAAATTAGCTGGGCATGGAGGCATGGGCCTGTGGTCCCAGCTATTCGAGGGGCTGAGGAGGGAAAATTACTTGAGCCCAGGAGTTCGACTGCAGTCAGCTGTGATAGTGCCACTGCACTCCAGCCTGGGTGACAGAGCAAGATTGTGTCTCAAAAAAATAAAAATAAAAGTAAGGGAGATTGAATTGGATGAAATATCTACAAAGTGAAAAGCAAAAGTACCAAACACAAGCATTAAAGGCTCTATGGAGACCTGGTGCATTGGGTCACGCCTGTAATCCCAGAAATTTGGCAGGCTGAGGCAGGTGGATCATCTTGAGGTCAGGAGTTTGAGACCAGCCTGCCCAACATGGGGAAACTGTCTCTATTAAAAATACAAAGATTAGCTAGGCATGGCGGCAGGTACCTGTAATCCCAGCTACTTGGGAGGCTGAGGCAGGAGAATTACTTGAATTCTCCACCAGGAGGTGGAGGTTGCAGTGAGCTGAGATCACGCTACTATACTCCAGTACCTGAATCAGGAACTTAGGGATGAGAAGTCAACATGTGTTGAGCCCTGTGCTGGGGAGTGGAGCCAGTCACTTTTGCAAAAGATTCTTAATGGAGTCACAAAGCTGCCATATGTTAAGTGACTGCAGATGCTCCCCAATTCTAACAGGGAAAAAGCTCATGAGCCCTGAACACAAACAGAGCCACAAACAGAACCACACACATAGCCACAAACAGAACCACACAAACAGAGCCACACAGAGCCACAAACAGAACCACACAGAGCCATACAGAGCCTCAAACAACCACACAGAGCCACACAAACAGAACCACACAGAGCCACACAAACAGAGCCACAATCTGTCTTCTGCTTCCTTCTCACCTGGCTTGTCTAACAAGCCCCCTCCTTACACTTAAGTCATACCAAATGCTGTTTGGGGACTCCTTGCCTTCCCGGGTATTGCCATTGGCAGGAATGTCTTTTTTCCTTGGCTGTCTAGCAAATTCTTCTTCTAGAACCATCCTTTGAGACCCCACGCTACCTCATGTGTCCCTTTCTCAGTAATGATTTCCCTAACAACCACCTGCCCCATCAAAGAGCAGGGCTGACCACTCTCCTCTCTGGTGTTTCCCGTTTCTAGTACTAACCTCTTCTATGAAACTTTTTTCAGAGACAGGCTCTCGCTCTGTCACCCAGGCTGGAGTGCAGTAGCACAATCGATCACAGCTCACTCCAGCCTTGAACTCCTGCGCTCACGCCCTCCTCCTGCCTGGCCTCCCGTGTAGCTGGGACCACACCCTGTTAATTTTTCGTAGAGATGGGGTCTTGCTATGTTGCCCAGGCTGGTCTCAAACTCCTGGGCTCAAGCGATCTCCCAGCCTCGGCCTCCCAAAGTGCCGGGATTACAGGCACCAGCCACCGCGCCTTGCCTCAGTGAAACTTATTTCACTGTGTTTTTCACTTACATGTTTAGGTGATCATAATCCAGACGTACTTCTCTTTTACTGGACTCCTTACAGAGAAAGACCCCAAAGCCTACCACAGGGTTCTAGATGCCCAGCAAAAGCTGCTGCACATCGCAAAACGGGTGCTTTTTCTGAGATCGCGGCCACGGAGCAGGTTGAAGAGTTTACGGTGCTCTCCTGGCCACCCCGGGGACGGCATGGCCTCGGCCACCAAGAAAGCCGAAGCGCGGAGCCCAGGTTCGAGCCAGTTTCGCCCCAGGGGGTGCACCCTGGGCGGGCCCCCGTCGCAGGAAGCGAAGCTCACCTCACCTCACCAGAGGAGAAACTGAAGCCCAGGCAGTCGCCGGACCTCACCAGCCGCTGGCCCAAGCCGCAGGTCGGACCACTAGGAGGCCAGGAGCCGGGACCCCACGGGCCGCCCCCAACCGCCCCGGCCCCACTTACAGGCGGGCCGGCCGCTCCTCTCCTCCGCGCGCAGCCACCCCCGCGCTACCGCCGCAGTCGCCATCAGGGCCAGCAGCCCAAGCAACAGCGACAGCCCCATGAGTTCCGACATCTGCGAGAACTCCATGTTGGCGGAGTCGCTGCCACCTCAGCCAGTGACTACGCGGGCGTCCGCACGGCTCTGCGGGGCCGCGTACGCACGTGAAGGCGGGGCCTAGCCGTTGGGACGCCTCGAGCGGCGGGGCCTGGCCGTTAGAGCTTCTCAAGGGGCGGGACCCGGCTGTGAGAGAGCCTCGAGGGGCGGGGCCTGGCTGTGAGAGTGCCTCGAGGGGCTGATGCCTGGCTGTGATCACAGAGCGCCTCGAGGGGCGGGGCTTGGTGTTAGAGCACCTCGAGGGGCGGAGCCTGGGTGTTAGAGCGCCTTGAGGGCGGGGCCTGGCCGTTAGGACGTCTGTAGGGGCGAAACCTGGTGATTAGAGCGCCTCCAGGGGCGGATCCTGGGTTAGAGCGTCTACAGGGGCCGGGTCGGGTCATTAGAGTGCCTCGAGGGGCAGAACCCAGAGGTAGAGCGTCTGGAGAGGCGGGACCCGGTCGTTGGAGCGCCTGGAGGGACAGAGCCTGGGTTAGAGCGTCTCGAGGGGCGGGGCCTGGAGTTAGAACGTCTTCAGGGGCGGGGCCTAGAGTTAGAGCCTCTCGAGGGGCGGAGCCTGGTTATTAGAGCGCCTCGAGGGGCGGAGCCTGGAGTTAGAGCGTCTCGAGGGGCGGGGCTGGGTTGTCCGTGCGTCTTGAAAGGCAGAATCCGGCGGCAGAGCGCCTCGAGGGGCGGGTGGCCTGGCGGCTGGGATTGCGTCGCGGTGGAGGGAGGAGGAAGGTGGGATTCGCAACCCCTGTTCACTCCTCCTCTTGAAGAGCTCACAGATAATCGTTTATCAAAGGCGTTATTCCAGCGATCACCACACTGGATCCTTTCAAGGAAGCGTGGCGGGGATTATTATTCCCATTTAACGGATAGGAAACAGCATCAGCGGAAATTCAGATGGGCTTTTACTTTTTACTGCTAGTGGAGAAGGGGAAGAGTAGGCCGGGCGCGGGGTGTGGAACAGCCTCCGCAAAGACCTGAGCAGCTGGAATGTGGGAAATGGCTAAAAAGATCTGGGAGAGGTTGAGCGCTGGCTCCATCCAACAAGCTGCTCATTACAGGGCGAGGTGGGGCAAAAGCTGTGTCTGAGGATTCAGACCTTTGGATGGACCTTTGTGTGAAAAGACCAAAGACAGAAAACCGGCAGTGGCTGTAAGGATCCGAGAGGGAGATGACGAGGTCCTGGATTTGGGGATGGAAATCCTGGCCCTCGTCAGGCAAATCCTGGCAAGTGAAAAGCTGAAAGCGAGAATTTTTAATAAAAAACTTCTTCTATTTATTTATTTATTATTTACTTTTCAGACGGAGTCTCACTCTATTGCCCAGGCTGGAGTGCAGTGGTGCGTCTCAGCTCACTGCAACCTCCGCCCCTCGGGTACAAGCGATTCTCCTGCCTCAGCCTCCCAAGTAGCTGGGATTACAAACGTGCGCCACTATGCCCAGCTAGTTTTTGTATTTTTCATAGAGACGGAGTTTTGCCATGTTTAGTCCAGGAGCTTCAGACCAGCCTGCTCAACATAGTGAAACCCTGTCTAATAATAATACAAAAAGGCTGGGCGTGGTAGTTCACACGTGTAATCCCAGCACTTTGGGAAGCCAAGGTAGGCGGATCACCTGAGGCCAGGAGTTCGAGACCAGCCTGGCCAACATGGTGAAACCCCATCTGTACTGAAAATACAAAAATTAACCAGGCGTGTTGGTGTGTGCCATGCCCGGTGGCGACAGAGTGAGATTCCATCTCAAAAAAAAAAAGAAAAAAAATACAAAAAATTAGCCAGACATGGTGACACATACCTATAGTCTCAGCTACCTGGCAGGCTGAGGTGGCCGAATCACCTGAGTCTAAGGCTGCAGTGAGCTGTGATCGTGCCATCGCACTCCAGCCTAAGCAACAAAGTGAAACCCTGTCTCAAAAAGGAAAGAAAAAAAAAAGGCGGGGCACGGTGGTTCACACCTGTAATCCCAGCACTTTGGGAGGCCAAGGCAGGCAGATCATGAGGTCAGGAGATCGAGACCATCCTGGCCAACATGGTGAAACCCTGTCTCTATCTGAATACAAAAAAATTGGCTGGGTGTGGTGGCATGTGCCTGTAGTCCCAGCTACTCAGGAGGTTGAGGGAGGGGAATCACTTCAACCTGGGAGGCAGAGATTGCAGTGAGCTGAGATCGAGCCACTGCACTCCAGCCTGGTGACAGAGCAAGACTCCATCTTAAAAAAATATATGTGTGTATATATATATATAAAGATTCACCAGGGTTTGAAAAAGTGAACAAAGAGGTCCCATGGACTCTTCCTCTCAGTTTCCCCCAATAGTAACATCTTGCGTAACTACAGTGCAATATCAAAACCAGGAACTTGACATTGATGCTATCTACAGAACTTATTCAGATTCCACCAACAAGGAGACAATCTGAAAGGCTTATTGGTAGAATTTGGATTGAACAGGATGCTCCATAGGTTTCCCATCCCGAAGCCCAGAGCGAGTTGAAGTACGAGGGTTGGAGATTCCAGTTGCAAATGTTTCCATCCCCACGTGGGAGGCTGCCTTCCTGACAGTCCAGGCCCTCCAGCAATTAGAAGGACCCTCTGAGAAGAGCAGCTGCTGCAGAGGCTGGATGACAGACAGACACACCCGCAATCTTGGGGGAGGAAACAGATACAGTCGGAGAGCAAATGGAGCGGCCTCATTTCCTTCCCTTTTGTGCTTTGCGGGAAACTGGCATTGACTCAGCTGTGGGCAGTCGGGTAGGGAGGGGTGCAGGGGGGTGTCTAGAGCATCCTGAGGCTTATCCTCCCTATACTGCTGCTCAGAATTGTGGGCTCAGCCATAAACAACTTTCTCTACCATCTAGAGACAAAGCTATACTTTAAAAAAATTTTATTTATTTAATTTGAGACAGAGTCTCTCTGGGTCACCCATGCTGGAAGGCAATGGCATGATCTCAGCTCACTGAAACTTCTACCTCCCGGGCTCAAGTGATCCTTTTGCCTCAATCACTCCTACTGTCTCAGCCTCCCAAGTAGCTGGGACTACAGGCGTGTCCCACCACACCCAGCTAAGTGTGTGTGTGTGTGTGTGTGTGTGTGTGTGTGTGTGTGTGTGTATTTTATAGAGACAAGGTTTCACCATGTTGCTCAGGCTGGTCTCCAACTCTGAACTCGAGTAATCCTTCCGCCTTGACCTCCCAAAGTGCTGGGATTGCAGGCGTGAGCCACGAAGCCTGGCCAAAGATGACATTTTTTTTCTTTCTGAGATGCAGTCTCGCTCTGTCACCCAAGCTGCAGTGCAGTGGCGCCATCTCGGCTCACTGCAACCTCTGCCGCCTGCGTTCAAGCGATTCTCCTGCCTCAGCCTCCCTAGTAGCTGGGATTACAGGCACCTGCCACTGTGCCTGGCTATATTTTTTGTATTTTTAGTAGAGATGGGTTTCACCATATTGGTCAGGCTGCTCTTGAACTCCTGACTTCCTGATCCACCTGCCTCAGTCTCCCTAAGTGCTGGGATTACAGGTGTGAGCCATCACGCCCTGCCAAAGATGTACTTTTAAGAAGAATTTCATTTACCAAGCATTTTGCATGTGACATTTATTGATCCAGGAGCATTTTTTTTGAGACAGAGTTTCACTCTTGTTGCCCAGGCTGGAGTGCCATGGCACTTGGCTCACTGCAACCTCTGCCTCCCAGGTTCAAGTGATTCTCCTCCCTCAGGCCCCTGAGTAGCTGGGACTACAGGCATGCACCACCACGCCCGGCTAATTTCATATTTTTACTAGAGACAGGGTTTCTCCATGTTGGTCAGGCTGGTCTTGAACTCCCAACCTCAGATGATCTGCAGGCCTTGGCCTCCCAACGTGCTGGGATGAGGAGACTGGTGCTCTAGGAAGTTAAGTGACTTTCCCAAGGTCACACAGGTGGAGAGTGAGCCTGGGGACAAATACATGTCCTGTCTGGCCACAATCTGTGGATGTGGGGCAAGAGGAAGGGAGAGTAGCCTCTCTTTATACAGCTCAGTTGAGGCTACCAAGTTCTTTCACATCCTTCATCCTTGAATTCAGTTGGCCTTTAAGACAGGGCATGTTATAACTTTAATTTTTTTTTCTTTTTTTTTGAGATGGAGTCTCACTCTGTTGCCAGGCTGGAGTACAGTGGCGTGATCTCGACTTGCTGCAACCTTCACCTCCCAAGTTCAAGCAAGTCTCCTGCCTCAGCCTCCCAAGTGGCTGGGACTACAGGCATATGACACCATGACCAGTTAATTTTTTGTATTTTTAGTAGAGACAGGATTTCACCATGTTAGCCAGGATGGTCTCGATCTCCTGACCTTGTGATCTGCCTGCCTTGGCCTCCCAAAGTACTGACATTACAGGCGTGAGCCACTGCACCTGGCTTTTAACTTTTATTTTTAACCAGATGGAGAGAAACACTAGGATCACATAAAATAATTTGCCCAAGGTCGATAAGGAAGTAAGGGAAATAACCCAGAGTCAAAGCCAGGATCCATACTCAGGCGGGACACTGTGGCTCATGCCTATCATCCGAGGACTTTGGGAGGCCAAGGCAGGAGAATCACTTGAGCCCTGGAATTTGAGACCAGCCTGGGCAACATAGTGAGACCCCATGTCTACAAAATAATTTTTAAAAATTAGGTGTGGTGGTGCACAGCTGTAGTCCCAGCTACTCAGGAGGCTAAGATTGCTTGAGGCCAGGAGTTCAAGACCAGCCTAGGCAACTGTTGGAAACAGGTGCTTGGTGCCGAAAAGAAAAATCAGCACGGAGACAAAGGATCTCTCAGCAAGCAATTTTTACTTCCTGGACTGCAGGAAGGGTACCCTCACTTGCCATCTTGCCATGGGAGTACAATGAATAAGAGAAAAGCAGATATAGTTATCCCTTACACATTTGGGGTTGTCCTTACTGCTGTATGATATCTGTTGGCTGGAGCCAGACCTCACAATCTAAACTAAAACCTGATTGGCCAACAAAACGTTTTTAAACAGGTAAGGGGCGTAGACTGCGAGCTGGGACGTGCCTGTGAGCCACAGCCAGCGCAGACATCTTGGTTAAAGTACAAGGTTGTAGAATATACTACTGCCTGTACGCATGGCATGTCTAACAGCTACATAGGATAGGGCTTAACAAAGAGTTATTAGCACACTTATGATTTACTCTTTAACAAGAAAGGAAACTTTGAAGAGGGACTTTTACTTCTCACTGCAACGCAGCGAGACTCCATTTCTATTAAAAAAAAGAAATTAGCCAGGTGTGGTGGTGCACACCTCTAGCCACAGCTACTCAGGAGGCTAAAGCAAGAGGAGGATTGCTTGAGCCCAGGAGTTCCAGGCTGTGGTAAGCTGTGATCCTACCACTGCACTCCACCCAGGCAACAGAGCTGTCTCAAAAAGAAAAGAGAAAATCGAAAGCCCGAGGCAGGCGAGTCACCTAAGATCAGGAGTTTGAGACTAGCCTGGCCAACATAGTGAAACCCCATCTCTACTAAAAATACGAAAATTAGCCAGGCAAGGTGGTGCACACCTGTAATCCCAGCTACTCAGGAGGCTGAGGTAGTAGAATCACTTGAACCCTGGAGCCAGAGGTTGCAGTGAGGTGACATCATGTCACTGCACTCCAGCCTGGGTGACAGAGCAAGCCTGTCTAAAAAAAAAAAAAGAGAGAGAGAAAAGCAAAAAGAAAAGAAAGGGAGACAAGAAACGCTAGGCTTACCTCCCTCATGGGTTGATCACATCTTTTATTTATTTGTTTGTTTATTTATTTATTTTTTAGACTGAATCATGCTCTGTTGCTCAGGCTGGAGCGTAGTGGCCTGATCTCACCTCTGTAACCTCTGCATCCCGGGTTCAAGTGATTCTCCTGCCTCAGCTCCCCAAGTAGCTGGGATTACAGGCACGCACCACCATGCCCAGCTAATTTTTGTATTTTTAGTAGAGACGAGGTTTCATCATGTTGGCTAGGATGGTCTTGATCTCTTGTGATCTGCCCCCCTCAGCCTCCCAAAGTGCTGGGATTACAGGCACGAGCCACCACGCCCAGCCGATCACACCTTTTAAGAGCAAAGCAAGATGAGTGCCAGGTACCGCTGGAGATTGAAGACTTTTTTGGGGATGTGAGGGGAGGGAGGCTATGAAAATGAGGCCAGAGGGATAGCAGAGTTCAATCACAAAGCACCTTGAACATCTGCTCTGAAGCCTGGCTTTGTCAGAGGCAAACAGTAGCCAAAGAAACAAGCACAGGAGCTCCAACTTGCTTTGTCTGGAGTCCCCCTTACCTCTGGCCTCTCTACATTAGACAAAATGGTAACTTTCACCTTGTTTAAGCAGTGGTTCTCCAAGTGGGGTCCCTAGACCAGCAGCACTAGGAATGCAAATTCTTTTTTTGAGACAGGGTCTCATCCTGTGGCCCAGGCTGGAATGCAGTGGTGCAATCACAGCTCACTGCAGCCTTGACCTCCTGGGCTCAAGTGATCTTCCTGCCTCAGCCTCCTGAGTAGCTGGGACTACAGGCCACCATGCCCAGCCAGGAATGCAAATTTTTAGACTCCATCCCAGACCTGCTACTCAGTCAGAAATTCTGGAGGTGGGGCCCAGCAAGCTGTATCTTTTAAAAAATTTTTTGGAGACAGAGGCTTGCTCTGTTGCCCGGGCTGGAGTGCATTGGTGCAATCTCGGCTGACTCCAACCTCCGACTCCCAGGTTCAGGCAATTCTCCTGCCTCAGCCTCCCGAGTAGCTGGGACTACAGGCATGCACCACCACACCTGGCTAATTTTTGTATTTGCGTTTTTTTTTTTTTTTTTTTTTTTTGAGACAGAGTTTTGCTCTGTCTCCCAGGGTGGAGTACAATGGCGCCATCTCGCTCACTGCAACCTCCCACTCCTGAGTTTGAGTGATTCTCCTGCCTCAGCCTCCCGAGTAGCTGAGATTACAGGCACCCACCACCATGCCCGGCTAATTTTTGTATAGTTAGTAGAGACGGGGTTTCACCATGTTGACCAAGCTGGTCTTGAACTCCCGACCTCAGGTGATCCATCCACCTTGGCCTCCCAAAGTGCTGGGATTACAGGTGTGAGCCACTGTGCCCTGCCCCAATTTTTGTATTTTTAGTAGAGACAGGATTTCACCATGTTGGCCAGGTTGGTCTTGAACCCTTGACCTCAGGTGATCAGCCTGCCTCAGCCTCCCAAAGTGTTGGTATTACAGGTGTGCGCCACCGTGCCCAGCCCTCTAGCCGAACCTTAACAAGCCCTCTAGCTGATCCTGATGCAGGGTTCAGTTTAAGAAGCACTGATTTAAACTCATTTGAGCCCCCAGATGTAATTTGCAACTCAAAGTCTCTATTTCAGTGGTTCTTGACCTTGGCTCCATATTGGAATCACTTTTAAAATGCTGATGTCTAAAAATACTGGCTGGGCATGGGGGCTCATGTCTGTAATCACAGCACTTTGGGAGGCAGAGGTGGGAGGATTGCTTGAGGCCAGGAGTTTGAGACCAGCCTGGGCAACATGGTAAAACCCTGTCTCTACTAACTATACAAAGTTTCCCTTTCTCTCTATAGGGAAAGCAAAATAAAATAGACATCACACCCAAGGATTCTGATTTAAGTGGTCCAGATCATTGGACTGGCTCAAGAAGATTTTTAAAACCATCCAAGGCCATATGCAGTGGCTCACAACTGTAATTCCAGCACTCTGGGAGGTGGAGGAGGCCAGAAGTTCGAGACCAGCCTGGGCAATACAGCAAGACAGAAAAAAAAAAAGTCTATATAGTCCCTACGAAAAATTTAAAAACTAGCCAGGCCTGGTGGTACATGCCTGTGGTCCCAGCTACTTGAGGGGCTGAAGTGGGAGGATTGCTTGACCCCAGGAGGTCAAGGCTGCAGTGAACTGTGATTGCACCACTGCACTCTGGTCTGGGTGACAGAATGAGACCCTGTCTCAAAAAAAGAGTAAAGCGACGTGCTTTATTAATAATCAATGCACGTTTAAGTTAGAGAAGCTGCTCACTGTAAGGTACACCGGAGGCTAATGCATATGTGTAGAAAAAGCGACGTCCTGTTGGACCAGGGCGGGGGCTATGAAGGTAGATGTTCGATTGGCCAGGCTTCCGGCATCAATGACAGCTAGCGCAGGGCAGCAGGATGTGCGGAGGAGCTAAGACGATGGTGTCCAGCTTGCACAAGTGTCTGGGTGGTAGTGCCTGACCAGGAGATGGGGCTCCCTGGGAGGACCAGGTTCGAGTGGGAAGACTGTGGAAGTGGGGTCCTGTGTTGGCTCTGTCAGTGTTCAGGGAGCTGCAGAGCTTTCAGAGGGAGAAGTCAGACATGTATAGCTCTCGGGAGACAGCGAGGCAGACGCAGAGTCGTGGTCCTTGGCAGGGAGGCCGAAGGGGATGAGACAGCCCGGGGCTTGCCAGACAGCCAGAAGGGAATAGCCAAGGAAAGGATGCGCTTAGGAAGAGGCTCCCACAGCAGGGCCAGGGAGGGCACTGGCAGGGAGGAGGAAGGAGAGCCTGGTAGGAATTCTGTTTTGTTTTTTGTATTTTTGAGACAGCATTTTGCTCTGTCGCCCGGGCTGGAGTGCAGTGGTACAATCATAGCTCACTGTAGCCCTGAACTCCTGAGGTCAGCCTCCCAAGTAGCTAGGGGGACAGGCCCGTGCCACCACACCCAGTTAATTTTTTCGTAGAGATGGTGTCTCACTATGTCGCTCACGCTGGTCTCTAACTCCTGGCCTCAAGCGATCCTTCCAGCTTGGCCTCCCAAAGTGCTCGGATTTCAGGTGTGAGCCCCTGAGCCTGACTGAGAATTCTGGACTCCCAGGGAAAGAGTGGGTTAAGACAGAGGCCCAGGGGCCGGGGGAAAAACTAGAAGAGCACTGTGAAGCGGGCGCTGGATTTCGCAAGGAGCGGGTCAGTCAGAGGTGAGCTCAGTGACGGCAGCGTCAGCGCAGGGGTGAGGCTGGGGTGTGAGGGTGTGTGGGGGCGCTGAGAGAGGAGAGGGAGGGAAAGGGAGAGTGAGCAAGTGTAGTTGACTCTTTCAAGGGAAGAAGCCATCTGGAAGGGACACGGGGTCAAGGGGATGTTTGATGAGGAAATTCTGGCTGCGTGAGAGTGAAAACAGCAGCGTGTACACAACCCGACGCTTCTTTGCAGTGAGCCACGGCCAGCCTGTCTACAGCAGCAGGCGGGTGGGCACCACTGGGCTGCTCACCAGCCGAGCAAGCTTGAGGCAAGGAACCAAACCTGTTTGTGTCCTAGTTTTTTGCCCATAAAGTAGAGATGCTGATAATTATCACAACTCATTCTCACTCTTACATAGTGTTATATATTTATCATGTATATTATATATAATGTATATGATTATGTAATATATATAATGCCCTCTCACTTCCATGCCCTGGTCCCAGCTCTGCCTTTTTCCAACTCTGAATAATAATTATATATGTATAATATATGGTTATATATTATAATTATATATACACAATATATTTATAATATAGAATCATATATTATGAATACATGCTATATTATAAATATATATTTATATAACAATATATAATTATATTATAGCATATAATAAATTTTATATTATACACTTATACATTATACGTTATAAACAAATAACTTATTTGTTAAAGTATATATTATAAATATAAATGTAGATTTAATTTATAGTTTATATATAATTGCATATTACAATATATATTTTGTATATTTATATTTATAACATATAGTCATATATTTCCATAAATATATACCTATATTTATATATTGTAAATATAAAATACATATATTATTACATATAAAGAGTATAGCGATTATAATATATAAATTAATATGATGTAATTAACATATATTCTATGAAGATTATATAGATATATAAACATGTAATCTATATAATCTTTATATATCCTATATATAAAAATTCTATATAATCTTTATAGAATATGTATTAATCTTCATATGCATAATAAAGATTATATATAAAATATAAATTAAATATAATGTATAAAAATTATATATTAAATAAAATATATAAATATATAAGTATATACTATATAAAATTTACATGAGACATAAAATATGTATATATATATTTAATAATATATTTATATATAAATATATAAAATATATAAATATACAAAATAAATATAAATATATAAATATATAAATTTATATTTTTATAATATATATGTTATGTATCATATAAATTTTATATAGTATATATTTATATATTAGATGTAATATATATTATATAAAGAAAAAGGTAAATATTTATATATTATATATATAATAATATATAGGATTATATATTAAATATAAAGATCATATTTAATATAGAGTATATATAATTATCCCCATTTTACAGATTTAGAAATATATGTATATAAATCTGTAAATCTCTGTATGTGTATATTTACCCTTTTAGGTCCTCACAGCAAGCCTATGAGGTAGGTGTTATGAGAATTGAGTTGATATATATAAAGTGGCCAGCTGTAGTTGTTCATGCCTGTAATCTCAGCACTTTGGGAGGCCAAGGCAGAGGATCCCTTGAGCTCAGGAGTTCAAGACCAGCCTCGGCAACTTAGTGAGAATTTGTCTCTACTAAAAATAAGAAGAACAAAAAGAATCTGAAGTGCTTATAAGAGTGCTCAGCATATCGTCCACACTAGTTCTACGTGCAGCGAGTCTCCTTCTTCTGCATGAACGAGGGAAACTAAAAACCCATGGATGATTCTTTAGGCTATTTCAATCCTGCAAATGGGCCAGGCACAGTGGCTCCCATCTATAATCCCAGCACTTCAGGAAGCCAAGGCCAAAGTGGGAGGATCCCTTGAGGCCGGGAGTTTGAGAGCAGCCTGGGCAACATAGCAAGACCCTGTCTCTATGAAAAATAAACATAAATAAATCAATCCTGCAAATGTCACCCGAAGGTCTGAAATGTAAGAGGCTTCGACATGCCAGTCTGGAATGTCAGCTCCATGAAGAGAGAGATACTGTAGTGAACAGCATCTGCAGAGCCAAGACCATGGTCGGCATGGCCTGGCTCATAGCAGGCCCTCAGTATTTGCTGGGTGGATAAACAGAAGGATGGATTCAGTATTGGGGCCTCTGACGCCTTCTACTCCAGCCCCATCCGAAGGATCCGTTTTTTTAATTTTTCCTTTTTTTTTTGAGATGAAGTCTTGCTCTGTCACCCAGGCTGGAGTGTAGTAGCGTGGTCTCAGTTCACTGCAACCGCCTCCCAGATTCAAGGGATTCTCCTGCCTCAGCCTCTCAAGTAGCTGGAATTACAGGCACCTGCCACCACGCCTGGCTAATTTTTTTGTATTTTAGTAGAGATTGGGTTCACCATATTGGTCAGGCTGGTCTCAAACTCCTGACCTCAGGTGATCCACCTGCCTCAGCCTCCCAAAGCCTCCCAAAGTGCTGGGATTACAGGCATGAGCCACCACACCAGCCAGTATCAGTTTTTTTCCTAACACATCCCAACTAAGCGGCCATCCACTCTCTGCTTGCATATCTCTCATGATGGGGAGGTCACTACCCTCCCCACCTGCCCCGCCAAGGGAGCATATTCTTCTGGGTGGTTCCAGTGGATGCCCTGTCCAGTGGCCCTCCTTGGTCCCAGCTCTGCCTTATTCCAGCTCTGAAGGTGGCAAGCCTCTGCAAACCGTCTCCTGTCTACTCTCAATTCAGCACCTAGAGGGTTCCTGTAAAACAGTTAGATCTGGCCAGACACCGTGGCTTATGCCTGTAATCTCAGCACTTTGGGAGGCCAAGGCAGGAGCATTGCTTGAACCCAAAAGTTCAAGACCAGTCTGGGCAACATTGCAAGACCCCGACTCTATTCTTTTATTGTTTTTTTTTTTTTTTTGAGATCGAGTCTTGCTTTATCACCCAGGCTCAAGTGCAGTGGCACAATCTTGACTCACTGCAACCCCCGTTTCCCGAGTTCAAGTGATTCTCCTGCCTCAGCCTCCCAAGTATCTGGGATTACAGGCATGCACCACCATGCCCAGCTAATTTTTGTGTTTTTAGTAGAGACAGGATTATGCTATGTCGGCTAGGCTGGTCTTGAATACCTCACCTTGGGTGATCTGGCTGCGTCAGCCTCCCAAAGTTCTGGGATTACAGGTGTGAGCCACTGCACCCGGCCACTGACTCTATTCTTGTAAAACAAAATTTTTTTTTAAGTTACATCTGATCTTTTATTTTTCTCTTTTGTATTACTGAGACAAGGTCTATGATCTCCTGCCTTGGCCTCCCAAGGTGCTGGGATTACAGGTGTGAGCCACTGTGCCTGGACTTTGTTATTTGAGACAGGGTCTCACTCTGTTGCCCAGCCTAGAGTGCAGTGGTGTGATCACAGCTCCCTGCAGCCTCGAACTCCTGGGCTCAAGCGATCCTCCCGCCTCAGCCTCCTGAGTAGCTGGGACTACAGGTGCTCACCACCCCTACCTCTGTTCTTGTCCCACCTCCATTCAAAGCCCTCCAGCTACTGCCAGCTCAGGGTAAACCTCCAGGCCCTTTCCTGGCCCACAGGGCCCTCTGCAAAGCCACCTCCCACTGCCAGCGGGCTCTCTCTCCATCCCAGTGTGAGTGAAACACACTGACCATCATACCGACATGCCCGCAGACAGTTTTTGCTTTTATTGGTCAAGAATTCTTTACAAAACCCACACACACACACATCCACACACACATGATGCCTGCCCTGCTGTGGTCACTCCGGCCCTGGTCTCTCCTGGGATCAGACCCTCCTGGCCTCTTCCAGGGGGAGCCATCCTGCAGCCCCTCTGGGTCAGCAGTGAAGGTGCAGAGAGAGGGAATTTCCTTTTCTGCTTCTCTGCTCATGAATAGAGGTCCATGCCCATGGGGGAGCAGGTGGAGGGGACAGAGAAATAGCCTCCTCTTCTTCCCACCATTGAGCCCCCGGAGTTGCCACCCTAGGCCCCCAGTGTCACCGCTGCCAAGGCCTGGAGCTCATCTGCGGATTGAACCTTCCCCACCCCCATTTTGCAGATTGAAACAAAGAGGTCCAAAGACGGGGGACGAGTCTCCCAAGGTCACGGTGCTGGAGCCCAGTGGCAGGGCAGGGACAGGGGCTTGGCTCTTCTTGGCCTCCAGGAGGTGGGAATCGTGAAACCTGGACCCTGCTCGACCCCCGGGGAAGGGCAGAGCCAGGGCCTGGGGCAGGAGGGAGTGCCCAGAGATTACCCCTGGAGCCGGTGCCCCAGGGCAGCTGAGTGAGCAGCAGGGTGTGGCCAGGACTATAAGGGTTTGCCAAGGGTGCCCTCTGTGACTGCACGCGTGGCTTGCTCAGGGATGCGTCCTGGGTCAGTCAGGATACTGGTAGATGTGCCCAGCTGGCGTAGAGAGTTCAAGACAGCTGGGAGGGAGAGAGAGAGAGACACCTCCTGGGGTCAGGGCCCTCCCCTTGGACACTGGAACCAAAGGGATGGAGGAGGTCCCAGTTGGCAAGACTGTCACCCCCTCCTTGAACCTCCGTGCAGGCCTCTGGTGGATGGAGGAGCATCTGGGGTATAGGAGGTGACCACAACCCGAGGCTGTGTTGAAGGCAAGCTGGATGTGGGGTCTAAGCAGGGCAGAACGCCACCCCACCCGAGGCTGGGACGCTCTAGCAGGCAGGGAGATGGCTCACGTACTTGGCCGGAGAGCAGGCAGAGAGCAGTACTGGTCCAGCCAGGCCAGTGAGGTCTGGCGGAGGGTGTGCACGCTTGCTGTGGACACCATCCCGTTGAAGGACTCGAACAAAGGCCGGATGAGAATGCTGAACTGAGTCCAGGTCAAGGAGCTGCCTGTGATCCAGCTGGCACCCCAGCCATGTGGAGCCCCCATGCCCAGTTAAAACCCGGGGAAGAAAGGGCCTGAACACCATCTAATCTTGAACCCAAGGACTCCTGCTGCAGCCTCTACTTCCTTCTTTCTTTCTTTTTTCTGAGACGGAGTTTCGCTCTTGTTGCCCAGGCTGGAGTGCAGTGGCGTGATCTCAGCTCACCGCAACCTCCGCCTCCCGGGTTCAAGCAATTCTCTTGCCTCAGCCTCCCGAGTAGCTGGGATTACAGGCATGCACCACCACAACCGGCTAATTTTGTATTTTTAGTAGAGACAAGGTTTCTCCATGTTGGTCAGGCTGGTCTGGAACTCTTGACCTCAGGTGATCCATCCGCTTCAGCCTCCCAAAGTGCTGGGATTACAGGCATGAGCCACTGTGCCCAGCCTTTATTTTATTTTTTTTGAAAGGGAGTCTTGCTCTGTCGGTTGACTGCAACCTCCGCCTCCCAGGTTCAACCCGTTCTCCCACCTCAGCCTCCCACGTAGTTGGGACTATAGGCACAAACCACCACGCCTGGCTAATTTTTGTATTTTTAGTAGAGACGGGGTTGCACCATGTTGGCCAGACTGGACTCGAACTCCTGACCTCAGGTGATCCACCCGCCTCAGCCTCCTAAAGTGCTGGGATTACCCCAGCTCTCTGGCTCTCAGTCCCCTCCTCATCGCCCCTCCTCAGCCCCTCCTCTGGGCTGAACCATCCCTCATCCCTGAGCTCCCTGCCCGGGCTCAGTCAAGAACTTGGCCCCTGAGCCAGGTCAGGGGGTGGATTCCAAGTCTTCTCTAGGCCTCACTCTAGAGTTCAGGTTCTCCCAAACTGCCCTCAGGACTCCTGAGGTCAGGGCCGAGACTCCCCTTACCCAAAGACTCCTTCCTCAGTTTCCCTCTCTGCTCCCAGCTTTCCATCCCTGGGCAATTCTGCAGCCCAAGATGGCCAGGGCATGGAAGCAGGGGGCAGAACCAGAGCCTGTCCCTTGGGAGCAGCTCTGAGCCTGCCCGGCCTGGAGAGCTAGGCCTGCATCCCCACACAGCCTCGTCTCATCCCGCCACAGCCCCTGCAGCCCCCAGGCCATGGGCTTGAGGGAGGATACCACCCAGAACTTCCAGTTGTGCAGCGTACGGGTTCGGACGTAGTCATCAAACATGTCTCGCATCTGGTCAAAACGCTGGTGGGTGATGGGTACCCCTGTGGCAGGCAGCTGCTGCTGGCATAGGCTGGGGGCAAGGCGGGGGTCAGGGGCTGGGGGTCAGGCGGCATGTCCCCCTGGTCCCAGCACCCGCCTGGACCCTGCCTACTTAATGGCGGCATTGAGCTCCTCAATCTCGTCCCGCAGCTGCTGAGCCTCCTCCTGCAAGCTCGCACGCTCCTGCTGCAGCATGAGGATGTACTCGGCGGTCTTCTGCAATGTGGTAGCTTTGCTCACCTGCAGACGCCACCAGGGGGGCTCAGGCAGGTGCTGGAGGCTGCACCCTGGGACCCACTGGGGCACTAGGATGGGAGGAGGCAGGAGTGTCTGGATCGCTCCCCTGTGACTGGGTCTTGGGTGGGGGGATCCAGAAGGGGGCCCTGTGGTTTTGGGGGTGACAGCCTGGGTCTGGGGCTCACCTTGAGGCTGGGCTGCGCACTGAGTGTGCTCACAAGCCCATGAAGCGTGTCAAAGCCCAACTTGATGTTAAAGCGTCGCTTCTGCTCTGCAGAGATGTGTGTGATGCGCCGGTTCTCGGTCTTGGGGAACAGAGAGAGTGGGGGCTCAGCCTGGGAAGGAACCCGGGAGGGACTGGGGGAGGCAAGCCCATCTTGGGGTTGTGGGTGGTGCCCACCTTGTTGCTGTCTGGACGGCCCCGGCCGAGGATGGGTTGTGGGGGAGAGACGCGGACGCTCAGAGTCCCAGGGCCTGGCATGGAACTGAGGTCCCCTGACAGCCGTCGCTCGCTGCCTGTGGGAGGGACAGACAGACCCAGAGAAAGACCGACCCAGGGGAAAGGTCCCCATCACCCACTTCCTCTCATCCTGGCTCCAGACCCAGTCCCCTTCCTCTTCCTCCTCTTCCCCCCATCCCCTAGACTCCCTCAATCCCTGCAACCCCTCTCTTTACCGCTGGGCGCTGGGGGCGAGAGCCGCTCCGCTTTGGGGACAAGCAGGGGCCTGGAAGGTGCCAGCGTGGCCGGGCCTGGAGGTGGCCGGAGCGGTGTAGGGGCCAGGGTCGGGGGAAGGAATGTGCAGGGGAATTCATGGACCTTCTCCTGCTGGGATGGAGAAGGGTGGAGAGTCGTGGTGAAGCCCGTGGGCAGTGGCCCACCACCCAGTGCCTGAGATCTTACCGGGGATCCTGGGGACCGGAGGAGAGTGCTGGCCGCAGGAGGTGGCTCCAGGGATTGCTCTGGCTTGGCTGTGCAGGGCAGGACCGTGAGGCTGCTTGGGCTGGCCCACCCACGGCATCTCTCAAGACCCCAGCCTGCCCCTCCCAGGAGCCCACACCCCTTTTAGGTACGGGGCCCACGTCCCTCATTCCTTGCTGCTCTGTGCCTCGAACTGAACTGCCCCTTCGCCTTCAGCTTCTGCTCCCATAACCCCCATCCTCACCACCCCCGGGCCTCCCTCCCCGGGCTGGCCTCTCCCCTTTGCATCTCACCTGCAGTGAGCAGCTGTGTGAGGCAGGGGTTGCTGCTCCCTGCCGTGGTTGGGGGGCTGGCAGTGGCAGGGGCCAAGGTAGGGGGGCTGGCTTTCTGTCCTCTAGGGGATGGGGTGGGGGGCTTGCCTCTGGGGATGGGGAAGCAAGGCCCAAAGGCAGGCTCTGGATACCCCGAAGGTAGAAGCTCTATGGGGAAGGGGGTGGGGGCCGGGCTGGGCACAGGCTGCGGGGTGGATGGGAAGGCTGCAGGAGCAGGCAGCGGGGACACTCCTGGGGCAGGAGGGACTGTGGGGAAGGGAAATCTGGGAGAGAAGAGAGGCTCTTCCTGCAGCAAAGCAGCAGGTGGTGCCATGGGATGGAAGGGAGGTGGGGGGCAGGGCTCAAGGCCTGGCACCTTGGCAGGGTGAGGGTAATGCATCAGAGGTGGGGGTGCAGGAAGGGATGGGAGCCTGGGCTTGGGGTCTTCAGGAAGGAGGAAATCAGAGCTCAGGAAGGTGCTGGAGTCCAAGGGGCCAGGGCAGCTGTTTCGAGCCTGGTCGTGAGGACAGACAGACACTTAGAGGGCAGGGGAGAGCGCCAACCCTGGCAGCCATCCAGGCTTCCCCTCCCTACCTTGGCTGAGCTCTGGACTGGGCACTGGGGAGAGATAGGAAAAATAAGCCCTACCTTCCAACACACACAGGTGTGGGTACACACACACGGAGTAGGGAAATTATGAGAGGAGGGAGTACAATATGTTTATGCACAAAGCAGGCACAGCAGAATGTCAGTCTTCCTGCCAATCCATTTGTCTCCCAAATAACTTATCCATCCATTCACTAACTTATTCACCAATCTATCCACCAACCCACCTATCCATTTATCATCTAGTCATCATTCATCCATCCACCTTGTCCACCAATCCATCCACCAGTCAACCCACCCATCCAGTCATCATCCACCCATCCACTAACTTGTCACCAATCCATCCACCAACCAACCCACCCATCCATTCATCATCCACCCATCCACTAACTTGTCCACCAATCCATCCACCAACCAACCCACCCATCCATTCATTATCCACCCATCCACTAACTTGTCCACCAATCTATCCACTAACCAATCCTCCCATCTTTTAATCATCCATTCATCCAATCCATCCACCAACCCACCCATCCAGGCTTCATCCATCCATCCACTAATTTATTCACCAATCCATCCACCAACCAACCCACCCATCCATTCATCATCCACCCATTCACTAACTTGTCCACTAATCCATCCACCAACCAACCCACCCATCCATTCATTATCCACCCATCCACTAACTTGTCACCAATCCATCCACCAACCAACCCACCCACCCATTCATCATCCACCCATCCACTAACTTATCACCAATCCATCCACCAACCAACCCTCCCATCCAGTCATTATCCATCCATCCACTAACTGTCCACCAATCCATCCACCAACCAACCCTCCCATCCAGTCATCATCCATCCATCCACTAACTGTCCACCTATCCATCCACTAACCAACCCACCCATCTTTTCATCATCCATTCATCCACTAACTTGTCCGCCAATCGACCCAACAACCAACCCTCCCATCCAGTCACCAATTGTCCATCTACTAATTCATCCACCCATCTCCCCATCCACCCATCTTCCATTTATTCACCTACCTACTTATCAATCTATGAACTGGCTCATCTACCATTCTCCCCACCAGCCCACCAGATATTAACGCATTAACTAATCCATCCAACCATTGATGCTTCCTTCATTCATCCACCAACCCATCCATAATCCATCCATCCACCATCTATACATTTACCAGCCACTTAACCACCCACCAGCCCATTCACTGATTCATTGAACTACTCATCTGTGTATCCATCCACCAGGCCATCCATCCAACCAATCACTCACCCACCCATATATCCACCAACCCATGTGTGCCTCCACCACTAAGACGCATCTATTGATTCACCAACACACCCATTCATATGCACACTCGCTCATTCATTCAGTCACTGACCTACTCATTGGCCAACCATTCACCGAGTGCTGTTATGTGCCTGAGCTGCATTAGGTATAGAAAATGCAGTGGTGAGCAAAACATAGCCCTTCCAGTAAGGAGCTCACTGGTGAAGGAGACACCCCTCAACAACCAACTATAATTAGCACTTGAAAAGTCTGATGATGGAGGGGAAGGCCTATAACCAAGCAGCAGGAAGCAACATCTGAATCGCACCTGGGGACCGGGCATCATGGCTCATGCCTGTAATCCTAGCACTTTGGGAGGCCAAGGTGGTCGGACTCCTGAGGTCAAGAGTTCGAGACCAGCCTGGCCAACATGGTGAAACCCCATCTCTACTAAAAATACAAAAATAAGCTGGAAATAGCTTGAACATGGGAGGTAGAGGTTGCAGTGAGCAGAGATTGTGCCACTGCACTCAATCCTAGGTGACAGAGTGAGACTCTCTTTCAAATAATAATAATAATGATGATTTTACCAGGAATTCATGAACCAAAATGGTAGATTCACTGTTTTCTGAACATCCATGCTCAGCTTTCTTCCTCAATGCTTTTGTTCCTGCTGTTCTCCCATCTGGCTTGCCCTTGGCCAGTCTCTTCTGTTCAAAGCTGACCTATTCTCTAAGGCCCAGAAACCCCCCTCCTCCAGGAAGCCTTCTAGAAGCAACCGGCCTTGGTGGAGCTTACGCTGTGATCCCCATGTCCTTAGCTTTTTCCCACAACCCTTTTGTCCAGTTCTGCTTCACGGGGTCCCTCCCAGAGGATGGAGATGGGGCCTTTCTTCCCCTCTAGTCTCCAAGCATAAGACCAGGCATTCAGGGAGTCCAGTGCCTCCTGGACATAAGCAGGGCAGGACCAGCTCTGAAGTGAGCTAGACAGTGCTGGATGGGGTGAGGTGAGCTTACCTGCAGACGGCTGTGTCCGGAGAGGTGGGTCATGCCCGTGGAAGCCAGGGGCACCTCCAGGCCAAGGGTCCCACTGCTGAAGAGGGTGTCAGCCACGGGGCTGAAGCTGGGGGGCTCTGGGAAGTTTGAAGTCATGGGCGTCTGTGGGGGGCGGGGGTTGGTAAAGAAATCTGTAATTCAGACACACAGGGGACAGCAGTTAGGGCCAGGGCTATGGCTGGGAAACAGCTAGGAGGAGAGTGGCCTGTCCCCAGCCTTGGCAGGTCAGTAGGCAGGGGGTGGGGGTCCCTTCCACAGGAGACTGTGAAACTAGAAGGGTTTCTGTCTCAATCAGGGGAAGCAGCAACCGTCTTGGGTGGATTGAGCTGCGTGGGAGATAGCAGGGGACTGTGGGTGTGAACAAGGACCCCAGGAACAGCCCCTCCCTCCCCAGCCCAGGTGTAGCTCAGGGAGTCCCCCTCCATCCACTGGTGGCTCCCCTTCCCTGATCTGGAGGTACAGAAAGGGGGTGCCCAGAGACAGTGTCAGGGTGGGAAAGGGGTGCGGTTGGTCCAAGGGGAGGAGGTCTGGGATGGGAGGGGCCCCAGGGTGGCAGAAGTTCAAGGGGTGGGTTGGAGATGAGAGGGGACAGGAGGTCATTGGTTCCGGCCCAAGTTTGGTTTGTTGGAAGTCAATAGGTGAAGCCTAGGAGTGGGGTGAAGAGTGTAACGGGGCTAGAGGGCCTAAGGGTGGGCTCCGAGTGGGGTGGGGGAGAGGGGGGCCTAAGAGTGGGCTCCAAGTGGGTGGGGGAGAGGGGGCCTAAGGGTGGGCTCCGAGTGGGGTGGGGGAGAGGGGGCCTAAGGGTGGGCTCCAAGTGGAGTGGGGGCGAGAGGGGGCTTAAGGGTGGGCTCCGAGTGGGGTAGGGGAGAGGGGGCCTAAGGGTGGGCTCCAAGTGGAGTAGGGGAGAGGGGGGCCTAAGGGTGGGCTCCGAGTGGGTTGGGGGAACTGAGAAGCCTGCAAGAGCTGGGGGAGGTGGCAGGCGGATTGTTTGGGGTGCGGGTTGTGTAAGTCCTGGGCTATTCTGGTTTTGGGAAGCAGCACCCGCGGCCTGACCACATCCCCGGCCTGGGCGCCTCCCGCCCACCCGCTCCCTTCCGGGCACCTTTCTCTGACCCTGACCACCCTGTGGTCCGTGCCAGCTCCTGAGGCCTCCTGGTCTGGGCAGATCTGACCCCACCGTGACAGCTCCCTACAGGCCTGGGTGGGCCCCAGCTCCCCGCTTTTTCCCTCCAGCACCCCTGCCAGGAGAGCTGCTCAAGTCTGCCTCCTAGGAGCCACCTCCAAGGAGACCAGGATAAAGTCACCAAGGAGCTCCTAGATAAGGTCACCCGAACCCAGAACCCACTGGGGGGTCAAGTGTGTGTGTGTGTGTGTGTGTGTGTGTGTGTGTGCGTGCGTGTGTGTGTGTGTGTCTCCCCCCGAACCCCAACCCTAACCCCCAGAGGCAGAGTCATGCTATGTTGCCTAGGCTGGTCTCAAACTCCTGGCCTCAAGCCATCCTCCCGCGTCAGCCTCCCAAAGTGTTGGGATTATAATGAGCCTGAGTGGGAGATAGCAGGGGACTCTGGATGTGAACAGGGACTCCAGGAAGTGGTCCCCTCCCCTGCCCAGTCCCCAGGCTGAGCTCAGAAGTCCCCTCCCCATCCGCCGGTGACTCGCATTCCCTGATCTGGTGGTACAGAAAGGGGGTGCCCAGGCAGAGTGTTGGGGTGGGAAAGGGGTGCAGGATGAGCGGAGGGGGTCAGCCACTGTGCCCCGCTGTTGCCCAGGCTGGAGTGCAGTGGTGCCATCTCAGCTCACTGCAACCTTTGCCTCTCGGGTTCAAAGGATTCTCATGCCTTGGCCTCCCAAAATGCTGGGATTACAGGCATTCGCCACCACACCCAGTTATTTTTTGTATTTTTTAGCAAAAACGGGGTTTTGCCATGTTGCCCAGGCTGATCTCAAACTCCTGAGCTGAAGCCATCCTTCCGCCTTAGCCTCCCAAAGTGCCGGGATGACAGGTGTGAGCCACCCCTGGCTCTGTATGTCACAAGTGCCTCTGCCTTCTGGGAGCGTGCAGGGCCTGTGTGGCACAGTGGCTGAACCCTGGAGTCTCAGCGTGGGGTCTGCACGCAGCCTCTGTCTGCCCCCTGGGTGTCTGTCGCTCCATCTGAGGCCACGTGAACCTGTCCTGCCGTGACATCACGGAGCATGCGCGTCTGCTCTGTGCCTGTCTGTGTGTCTCACCCCATGGTGAGAAGCTTGCTCTTCTGCTGCCTTTCTTTCTTTTTTGACACAGTCTCGCTCTGTTGCCCAGACTGGAGTGCGGTGGTGTGATCTATGCTCGCTGCAGCCTCTGTCTGCCGGGTTCAAGCCATCATCCTGCCTCGGCCCCTGAGAAGCTGGGACTACCGGTGCCCCTGCTGCCTTTCTTTAAAAGGGGGACCAGGCTGGGCAGGGTGGCTCATGCCTGTAATCACAGCATTTTGGGAGGCCAAGGTGGGTGGATCAGGAGGTCAGGAGTTCGAGACCAGCCTGGCCAACATGGTGAAATGCTGTCTTTACTAAAAATACAAAAATTAGCCGGGCGTGGTGGCGAGCGCCTATAATCCCAGCTACTCGGGGAGCTGAGGCAAGAGAAACGCTAGAACCCAGGAGGCGGAGGTTGCCGTGAGCCAAGATTGTGCCATTGCACTCCAGCCTGGGCGATAGAGCAAGACTCCTTCTCAAGAACAAAAAACAGAAAATAAAATAAACATAAATAAATAAATGCAAAAGTTAGCCAGGTGTGGTGACGGGCGCCTGTAGTCCCAGCTACTCAGGAGGCTGAGGCAGGAGAATCACTCGAACCCAGGAGGCGGAGGTTGCAGTGAGCCGAGATCATGCCACTGCACTCCAGCCTGGGCAACAGAGCAAGACTCCGTCTCAAAAAAAAAAGGTGGGGAGGGGAACCACCAGGTGACAGATGGAGAGTGATCACTGCTGTTCCCCGACCTTCCGGGGTCCATAGGGAGGCCCTGGCTCTAGAATCAACCTCGTGCTGGGCCAGGCTCCAGGCCGCTGAGGGCCGAGGGCCCCTCCCTGCTCACGGCTGCGGCCACTCCCTAGAGCCTGGGCAAGGGTTACAGGGCAGAAAGCCCCTCTCATCCCTGAGTCACCAGCCACCCCCTTACCATTGTTGTCCCCACCCTGCCTTGAGAGAAGTTGCTTCCCAGCCTGAGCTGCCCACCAGGCCCCAAGTCCCTCCCTGGCCTCTGTCCCCTCCACGAATGAGACCTGCCATGCCCTCCCTGAGCTTCTCTGCCTCTGGCTGCCTCCCTGACCCCCCTCCCCCACCACCAGGCCCACCGCCTCCATAGAGTTTTGGTCCCCTCCCTGGGTTTCCAGCCGGACCTCCCCAGTGGGGGGCTCTTGGGGACAATGAGAGCTGCTGTGGCTCTGCCCTCTGGATGCAGGGAGTGTTTGATATGGGAGGGCCACAGGAGCCACCTCCTCTGTGTGGGCCACACTTGTCCCCCCACGCCCCAGCAGCCACCTGGGCTTGCCAGATGTTGTCTTCTAGCCCCAGTCCCTTCTGGTCTTGCCCAGACCCCAGGCAGGGGTGGCTGGGCTCCTACCTGTGGTGGGGGGCTGTGTGCCCAGATAGGGCCGCTGCCCTCCCAGGCTGGGCTGCTCCCAGGGCACTGCCATGCACACTTCTGTCCCGGGGCAGCCCCTACCCCCGCCCAGGGCTGGAGCAGGGCCGGGGGTGGTTCCTCATTCCCTAGTCCCCGCCCCATACGCCTCCACCTCTTGACCGACAGGCTCAGGATCCCGTGGGGAAGGAGTTAGGAGGTCACTAAGTCTTTCTTTTTCTTTTTTTTTTTTTTGTTTTTTGAGACAGGGTCTCGAACTCTCGTCCAGGCTGGAGTGCAATGGCATGATCTCAGCTCACTGCAACCTCCACCTCCTGGGTTCAAGCGATTCTCCTGCCTCAGCCTCCCCAGTAGCTGGGATTATAGGCACATGCCACCACACTTGGCTAATTTTTTTGTATTTTTAGTAGAGACGGGGTTTCACCATGTTGGCCAGGCTGGTCTCAAACTTCTGACCTCAAGTGATCCAGTGGCCTCGGCCTCCCAAAGTGCTGGGTTTATAGGCTTGAGCCACTGCACCCGGCAGGAGGTCACTAGGACTAAGCCTTTATCCCAGGGACCCTCTTTCTGTCCCCGGGAGCTTGGATGAGACGAGCTGAGCCTAGATATCTACCTGACCCGAACATGGCTCTGGGAGCCCCTAAATGTGTGGCTGTTGGGAATAGCCTGCAAGACCTACGGTGAAATGAAGGCCACCTGGGAGATCTGTTGTGAAAACAGACATTTGTCCACATGCGCTTCTACTGACAGGAGCACCTCTGGGAGGACACTGAGGAATCAGGAACTTGGTGGCTCTGGGGTCAGGACAGTGAGGTAGGGACATTCACGACTTACAAAAAAATGCTTTAGGCCAGGCGCAGTGGCTCACGCCCATAATCCCAGCACTTTGGGAGGCTGAGGCAGGTGGATCACTTGAGGTCAGGAGTTTGAGACCAGCCTGACCAACATGGTAAGACCCCATCTCTACCGAAAATACAAAAATTAGCCGGGTGTGGTGGCACATGCCTGTAATCCCAGCTACTCAGGAGGCTGAGGCAGGAGACTCGCTTGACCCAGAAGGTGGAGGCTGCAGTGAGCTGAGATCAAGCCACTGCACTCTAGCCTGGGCAACAGAGTGAGACTCCATCTCAAAAAAAAAAAAAATGCTTTACAAGATAGAATGGCTGGAATTTTCTTTAAAATAATAGACTGGGCATGGTGGCTCACACCTGTAATCCCAGCATTTTGGAAGGTTGAGATGGGAGGATCTCTTGAGACCAGGAGTTCTAGACCAGCCTGGGCAATATAGGGAGACCCCACCTCTTCAAAAAATAAAAAAAATTAGCCAGGCATAGTGGTGCGTGCCTGTGGTCCCAGCTACTTGGGAGGCTGAGATGGGAGGATCACTTGAGCCTGAGAGGTTGAGGCTGCAGTGAGCTGTGACTATGCCACGGTACTCTAGCCTGGGTAAAAGAGTGAGATCTTGTCTCAAAAATAAAATGAAATAAAACGTAAGAGAGGAGAAGGAATGTGGTCTAGATAAAAGAAGACTGGCCCAGAGTGGTAAGTCAGTGAAATCAGTGAGAGTGATTTGGGAGTTTGCTGAACTGCGCTTTCTCTGCTAGGGTGTGCATGCTTGAAATGTTCTCTAGTAAATAGTTTTATTTTCTGTTTTTATTTTTTGAGACGGAGTCTTTCTCTGTTGTCCAGGCTGGAGTGCAGTGGCACAATCTCAGCTCACTGCAACCTCCGCCTCCCGGGTTCAAGTGATTCTCCCACCTCAGCCTCCCGAGTAGCTGCCATCACAGGCGCCCACCACCACACCTGGCTACTTTTTGTATTTTTTAGCAGAGACAGGGCTTCCCCATGTTGGCCAGGCTGGTCTCGAAGTCCTGACCTCAGGTTATCCGCCCAACTTGGCCCCACCAAGTTATCACGGGATAACAGGCATAAGCCACCCCATCCAGCCTAGTAAATAGTTTTAAAATGCATTGTGTGAATAATAAATAAACCCAAAGAAATCAAAGTTCCTCTCTCCCTTGAGAGAGTCCCAGCATTCACTGCTTTTCTGGGAGCCCCTGGTTCCCTGTCCAGGTAATCTCTCTGTTCCTGCCTTCATTGGAGGCCACATCAGCTGGACAAAAGGAGACCAGGAAGATCCCTCAGAAATCACCCAGAACTGCCAGGCACAGTGGCTCATGCCGGTAACCCCAGCAGTTTGAGGGGCCAAGGCGGGAGGAGTTTGAGACCAGCCTGGGCAACATGGTGAAACCCCGTCTCTACCAAAAATACAAAAAAAAAAAAAAAAAAAAAAAAAAAAAAAAAAGCCGGGCGTGGTGGGTCACGCCTGTAATCTCAGCACTTTGGGAGGCCGAGGAGGGCGGATCACCTGAGGTCAGGAGTTCAAGACCAGCCTGGCCAATATGGTGACACCCTGTCTTAAAAAAAAAAAAAATTAGCTGGGTGTGGTGGTGCCTGCCTGTATCCTCAGCTACTTGGGAAGCTGAGGTGGGAGGATCACTTAAGCCTGGGAGGCAGAGGTTGCTGTGAGCCAAGATGGCACCACTGCACTCCAAGCTGAGTGACAGAGTGAGACCCCATCTCCAAAAAAAAAAAAAAAAAGAAGAAGAAGAAGAAAAGAAACCACCCAGACCATCACCTCTCCCAGAAGGGCCTTGGATGAGCTTATTGGCTTCCTGAGATGGACCCTGCCCATTCACCCAAGCCGGGGAGGGGCTTGCCCCACCTGAGACGTCCATGAAGTCATCCAGGCTTGGCTGCAGTGGCGTCAGGTCCGGCTGGATCATGTCAGCATTGCCGACGTAGGCTGGAGGCGGCAGTGGCAACATCAGCAGCAGCAGGCAGAGAGGAGCGGGGTCCCTGCCCCAACCCCCAGCCATTCCTCCTGTGGCCTCCTGGAATCTCACAGGCCTTCACCCCTCTCCCCTGCCCCTCCCCAGACCCTCACCATCCTCAGGCAGCAGCTGCAGGGGTGAAGGGCCGGGCTGAGTCATGGTGAAGAGCGTGTCCGAGATGTCGGACAAAAAGCAGTCGAGGTCCAGGAGCTGCCGCCCACCTGGCTCCTGCTCTGGGTCCCCCAGCAGCACGGGGACCACACTGGAGAAGAGCTGTTTGCACCATTGCTCCGGTGGCAGCGACTCGCCTTCCGACTAGGGAGACAGAGCCGTCAGCAGCCACTGTAGGACTTCCACTGCCCCGACTGTCCATATCACCCCTGCCCGGGGTAAAATGGTCAGCAGGATGGAAGGTCTGTCTGTGCATGCCTCTTTCACCTTTCCCTTGTGGACCTGGCTTGCTGCTTGAAAGACCAGATCACACCACTGGCCTCTAAGAACTTCCCCCAGGAGATAGACCAGGATGCAGATACAGGGGTCCCCTTCCTGCCCTTTAGATTTGTTTCTGTCCGGGGCCCCAGTTCTTTGGTCCCTCTTTTTTAAAATGGAATCTCACTCTGTTGCCCAGGCTGGAGAGCAGTGGTGCAATCTCAGCTCACTGCAAACTTTGCCTCCCAGTTTCAAGCGATTCTCCTGTCTCAGCCTCCTGAGTAAACAGGCATTTGCCACCTCACCCAGCTAATTTTTGTATTTTTAGTAGAGATGGGGTTTCACCATGTTGGCCAGGCTGGTCTCAAATGTCTAACCTCGTGATCCACTGGCCTCGGCCTCCCAAAGTGCTGGCATTACAGGTGTGAGCCACCGTGCCTGTCGCGATTTTTGTATTTTTAGTAGAGAAGGGTTTTCACCATGTTGGCCAGGCTGGTCTTGAACGCCTGACCTCAAGTGATCCACCTGCCTCGGCCTCCCAAAGTGCTGGGATTACAGGCGTGCGCCACGGAGCCTGACCTGGTCCCCATGCCTCCCACCACTTGCCCAGTGACCTGGGGTCTTCTCACCACTGCACTACTACACCCCAAGAAGAGAAGAGCTTGACGGATCAACCACAGGATGGCAGTCACGTCCCACATCCCACCCTCACACCCAGCCACTGTCCTGCCCGCGCAGGAGGAAGCTTGTCAACTCTCCACCTCCCATCTACTTGTGAGGGGAAGAGATGCCCTTCCCTGCTGGACTTACAGAGCACCCACCTGCTTAGGGGCCAGGAGGTCCTCTTCCCTGCTGGACTTACGGAGCTGCAGGGACACACAGAGTTGGATACCGGATCCCTTGCCCCGTCCTTCATCACTGCCCCCCCAAAACCTCCCCTGCTCACAAGCAATGAGATCCCCCATTTCCCATCAGGAGCTCCCCCACCTCCAAGTAAGGAGGCTGCTAGAAGGTCCTATGGCCACACGGTGGCGCTGTCTGCCCGGGACTGAGTGGAGGGCCCAAAGGGGACAGGCTTGGTGGGGATCAGGATCCCCTTTCCAGGGATCTTCTGAGGCGGGCAGTGGCCGGCAGCCGCAGGGGAAAGCTCTGGGGCCTCCCCGGGCCCCCCACTGACCCGCTTCTTGTAGTAGATGCGCCACTTGTGGTATTCCCGCATCACCACCTCGATGCGCCGCTTCCAGTAGTTTCCCTCCAGGACCACGGCCTGGTGGGGGGTCCGGGGGGAGGGCGATCAGTAGGGAGGGGAGCACCGCACAGCCATCTCCCACCCCTCACCCCATCTCTGTCTGCCCAGCGCAAGGCTACAGGAGGCAGGGGCTGGTCCTGGTGGGTGGGCAGGTGAGCAGGCGGACAGGCGGGCAGATGGGCAGGCGGTCCAGAACCCAGCTACCTCCGGCTTCCGGTGCGCATCAGCCTCAGGCCCCTGCAGGGGGGTCACGAAGCCACACACGGGGCTCTTCCTCCGCTCCACATCTGAGAGAAGGGAGCCAGGTCAGGGGCACCCAGCTTCCTCATCCCCCACCTCATCCCAGGGGACTGGGACTCAAGTGACACCCTAAGAAATCTTGCTTGGACGCTGACGTTCAGATTAAGTGCCCATGCTGCCTCCTCCAGGAAGCTTTCCTGGATGCTTTAGCCTCCTAAATCTTCCTCTTTTTTTTTTTTTTTTGTGCTCTTGTCACCCACCTTGGAGTGCAATGGCTCCACCTCAGCTCACTGCAACCTCCACTTCCCTGGTTCAAGCCATTCTCCGGCCTCAGCCTCCCGAGTAGCTGGGATCACAGGCATCAGCCACCACGCCAAGCTAAGTTTTTTGTATTTTTAGTAGAGATGGGATTTCACCATGTTAGTCAAGCTGGTCTCGAACTCCTGACCTTGTGATCCGCCCACCTCATCCTCCCAAAGTGCTTGGATTACAAGTGTGAGCCATTGTGCCCAGTCTTTTTTTCGAGACGAACTTCTGTTTGTGTTGCCCAGGCTGGAGTGCAATGGCTCGACCTTGGCTCTCTGTAACCTCCACCTCCTAGGTTCAAGCAATTCTCTGAGTAGCTGGGATTACAGGCGTCCGCCACCATGCCTGGCCAATTTTTTGTGTTTTTAGTAGAGATGGGTTTTCACCATGTTGGCCAGGCTGGTCTCAAACTTCTGACCTCAGGTGATCCATCCGCCTCAGCCTCCCAAAGTTCTGGGACTACAGGCGTGAGCCACCGCGCCTGGCCTGATCTTCCTCTTCTGCAGGACACTGTGAATCCAACCTCCCACACCTTCTCTGGGGCCCTCCGGAGCCTAGTAGGTTCACCGGCAAAGATTGCTGAATGGATTGTGGGGCCACAGGAGCGAGCTGCCTCCGGAAAGTCCTGGTCAGACCGGCAGGCCAGGAGCTGAGAGCCTTGGGTCCCCTCCTCAGGCGCCCTGGCACCACCCACTTGCATTGCAGAGAACCACCATCGGTCCACTTCCGGCCAACCTGAGCCTCCTCCAGGCCTCTGCCTTCCCTGACCTCTCCTAGGCTCTTCCCCTTGACCCCAGCACACATTCCAGGCTTTTTCGATTTTGTTGTGTTTTTGAAACAGGGCTTTGCTCTGTTGCCCAGGCCAGAGTGCAGTGGCACAATCATAGTTCAATGAAGTCTTGACCTCCCAGACTCAAGCGATCCTCCTGCCTCAGCCTCTGGCATACGCCACCATGTCTGGCTAATTTTTAAAGTTTTTGGAGAAACAGGGTCTCCCTGTGTTGCCCAGGCTGGTCTCGAACTCCTGAGCTAGGGGAAACCTCCTGCCTTGGCCTCCCAAGGCGTTGGGATTACAGGCATGAGACCCAGTGCCTAACGTCTTCTTTTTAATTATTATTATTTTAAATTTTTTGGTAGAGACAGGATCCTACCATGTTGCCCGGACTGGCCTCAAATTCCTGGGCTCACCAGGCTATTCTCTATCTCCTAGCTTCCCTGGTCACTTTGTTTGTTTGTTTCTTTTCTCTCTTGTTGCCCAGGCTGGAGTGCAGTGGCATGATCTTGGCTCACTGCAATCTTCGCCTCCCCAGTTCAAGCGATTCTCTTTCCTCAGCCTCCCGAGTAGCTGGGATTACAGGCACGTGCCACCATACTGGCTAATTTTTGTATTTTCAATAGAGACAGGGTTTCGCCATGTTGGTCAGGCTGGTCTCGAACTCCTGACCTCAAATGATCCACCCACTTCAGCCTCCCAAAGTGCTGGAATTACAGGTGTGAGCCACCGCGCCCGGCCCTGGCTGTTTTGTTTTGTTTCTGTGTATGCGTGTTTTTTTTGAGATGAGGACTGAATCTGTCGCTTTAGCTGGAGGGCAGTGGCAGCGATCTCCGCTCACTTCAATCTCCACCCTCTGGGCTCAAGCCCACCTCAGCCTTCAGAGTAGCTGGGAGTACAAGTATATGCTACTGCACCCAGCTAATTTTTGAATTCTTTCAAAATTCAACACAGTTTTACCATGTTGCCCAAGCTGTCCTCAAAATCCTGGGCTCAAGTGATCCGTCCGCTTCAGCCTCCCAACGTGCTGGGACGGCAGGCGTGAGCCACCACGCCCAGCCCCTGACTACTTTTCACTGACTCCTGTGCAGTACCCACCTGGCTGCCTCTCTCACTCTGGCCCTTTCTTGCTCTAGCCCCATATCCAGCTGCCTGGGGACACTCCCGAGGATGCCCCAAAACTTGCCACAAAAATCCCTCTGAGTCCCAGCATTCCAGGTCTGATTGTTAAATTCCGGATCTAATTGAGACAAAAAAAATCTCAATCTCATAGGGTCTGTGGCATTCTTCCACTGTCCCCTCCCCTCTGTCCTCTGTCTCACTGTGTCACCCTCTGGTCTGGTGTCATTTCACACAGGGACCTCCCCGACTCCAGCTTTACCCTCTAAGCTCATCTTCCACTTGCTGCCAGGTCAATCCTTCCTAAAGTGCAGTTCAGCTCTGGAACCCTCCATGGCTCCCTACTAACCTCTGGGACAAAGTCCACACTCGGCTTGGCTTCCAAGCCCCTCCCCCTCCTCATGGTTGGCCACCACTTGCTTCTCTCAGCTCCGTTTCCTTTTTTTTTTTGAGACAAGTCTCACTCTTCTCACCCAAGCTGGAGAGCAGGGGTACGGGTGGTGCGGCCTTGGCTCACTGCAGCCTCCACCTCCCAGGCTCAAGTGATCCTCCCACCTCAGCCTCCCAAGTAGCTGGGACTACAGGCATGTGCTACCATGCCCAGCTGGTTTTTTGTATTTTGGTTTCGCCATGTTTCCCAAGCTGGTCTGAAACTCCTGAGCTCAGGCAATCCACCTGCCTCGGCCTCCCAAAGGGCTGCAATGACAGGCGTGAGCCACCACACTGGGCCTCCCTGTCTCCTTTATACACCCTACCTTGAAACCACACAGTCCACCTTCTGGCCTCATTCTACAGGGAAGCTCGGCTTACCTTCCCTTCCTCTGCCCACAATTCAGGATGGTGCCTCCTCCAGGAAGCCTTCCTGCCTCCCGAAGCCCACAGCGTTGCCCACCTCGCCTGCACCCTGCCTTGCCAGGTCTTTACCTGCTCAGCTTGCTACGGGGAGTAAAAGCAGCTCCTGCCTTTGGCACAGAGCTTGGCACACAGCAGGTCTACTTAGAGGCAACCTGAGACTCTTCCTGGCTGCTCTGATGAAGAGGACAACCGCTGACCCTTCCTGCCCCAGCCAACTTCCTATGGGTCAAACAAGGACACAGGAAGGGGAACCATCAGAACATGAAATTTACTAGGGCTTTTAAGCATCATTTACAAAGTTCTGTCCTAAAGTACATTCTCCAAAATCTGCTGGGTGCAGTGGCTCACACCTGTAATCCCAGCACTTTGAGGGGGCTGAGGCAGGCAGATCACTTGAGTCCAGGAGTTCGAGATCAGCCTGAGGAACACAGTGAGACCTCATCTCTACTAAAAATGCAAAAATTAGCCGGGCGTGGTGGCACATGCCTGTAATCCCAGCTACTCAGGGGGCTGACACAGGAGAATTGTTTGAACCCAGGAGGTGGAGGTTGCAGTGAGCTGAGATCGCATATATATATATAGTCCCCATAAGACTGAAGATGGAGCTTTGTCCTGATTTCTGAGCCCAGCTTGGTCAGAAAACAAAGGCTGGGCCCTTGGATGTGTGGACTCCTGGGGGACTAGATAAGCAAGGAGGGTCTCAAAGCATGTCTGCCCCTGGCTTTCCAGATGAGGAAATGACACCAGCAAAGATTAAGTTTGTCCTGGTGTGGCATGGTTGGGCATTTGAGACCAGCCTGACCAACATAGAGAAACCGCGTCTCTATTAAAAATACAATATTAGCTGGGCTTGGTGGCGCATGCCTGTAATCCCAGCTACTCGGGAGGCTGAGGCAGGAGAATCGCTTGAACCCGGGAGGTGGAGACTGTGGGGTAAGCTGAGATCGTGCTGCCCCTGCACTCCAACCTGGGCAACAAGAGCGAAACTCCGTCTCAAAAAAAATAAATAAAATAGTAATAATAACAATAATAATAAAGTTTGTCCAGGGATCCTACACAGTCAGGGATGAGTGGATCTCTCCTCCCCAGCCCAGAGACCCCGTGCTCTGAACTGTTTCCCATGGAAAGGCTGTAGTAACAGCGTGGCTCCGGGGGGCTGGGCAGGCTTTGTCAACACTGATAAGCTCATCCCTTCATTCAGCCGCCTAACCCTTTGCACCTATGCTGGGACAGATACTGGGAGGGGACACAGGATGAATCAGGCAGGGAGCCCACAGCTTAGCGGGAGAGATAAGGGACGTAAACAAACATCACCAGACGATGCAAAGTGGAAAGTCCTTCTTGCCCCAGGAGCGGTGCAAAGTGCCCGGGAGCTCCCAGGAAACCAAGACCATGTCAGAGTGTGGGAGGATGACTGTCAATCAGGAAAGGAAGGATCTTAGAGGCTAGGACCCACAGCGGGTGGCACAGCCCTTCCTGTTTGAGCCTAAGATGGGACATTAAGGGCCTCCAGCCAAGCAGCCCCTCTCCTCCCCACTTCCGTGAAAGCCACCATTTTTTTTTTTTTTTTTTTTTAAAGATGGGGTCTCACCATGATGGCCAGCCTGGTCCTGAACTCCTGACCTCAGGTGATCCACCCACCTCGGCCTCCCAAAGTGCTAGGATTACAGGTGTGAGCCACCGCGCCTGGCCCTTTTTTTTTTTTTTGTCGAGATGGGGTTTCACCATGTTGGCCAGGTTGGTCTTGAACTGCTGACCTCAAGTGATCCACCCATCTCGGCCTCTCAGAGTGCTGGGATTACAGGCATGAGCCGTCAAACCCGGCCTAAAGCCCACCTTCAAATCTTTGGTGTTTAGGGAGGAGAAGGGATCTTGACATTTGTTATGTGTCTCACGTGCTGCTCTGAGTACAACTGAGATATGAACAATCTCACTGAAAACTCAGTGAACTTCAGAAGTAGGAGCTATTGGCCAGGCACAGTGGTTCACATCTATAATCCCAGCACTTTGGGAAGCTGAGGCAGGTGGATCACGAGGTTAAGAGTTCGAGACCAGCCTGGCCGACATGGTGAAACCCCATCTCTACTAAAAATACAAAAAAATCAGCTGGGCATGGTGGCGCGTGCCTGTAGTCCCAGCTAATCGGGAGGCTGAGGCAGGAGAATCGCTGGAACCCAGGAGACAGACGTTGCAGTGAGCCGAGGTCGCACCATTGCACTCCAGCCTGGGTGACAGAGTGAGACTCTGTCTCAAAAAAGAAAAAAAGATTAAAATAATAATAATAATAATAATAATAGTGTCATTATCCAAGATCTAAAAAAAAGAAAGGAAAAGAAAAGAAAAGAAAACCAAGAAAAAAAAATCGATCCCATTTTCACAAATAGCAGGCTTCGGCTCCGGGAGGCTGGAGACTCTCCCACGCCCACACAGTTAGAGCGTGCTAGGGCTTGACTGAAACCTCGCTGTGTTTGATTCAGAACCTGGGGTCCTTCCAGCAACTTGTGCAATCACTGGAGACCAGTGTGTCCAGGTGAGGACCCCAGGCGACATCATGCCTCAGCTGTCATCAGAAATTGCTTCTACAGGCCGGGTGTGGTGGCTCATGCCTGTAATCACAGCGCTTGGGGAGGCCAAGATGGGCAGATCACCTGAGGTCAGGAGTTTGAGACCAGCCTGGCCAACATGGTGAAACTCTGGCTCAACTAAAAATGCAAAATGTGGCGGGTTCCTGTAACCCCAGCTACTTGCGAGGCTGAGGCAGGAGACTCTCTTAAACCTGAGAGGCGGAGGTTGCAGTGAGCCGAGATCACACCACTGCACCCACCTATCAAAAAAACAAAACAAAGCAAAACAAAACCACACTTTGGAGGTGGGAGACTGTGGACTTCCAGCCAGGCCAGTGCTGCCTCTTTTACGCTCTGCGAACCTGAACAAGTCACTTGCCTTCTGAGCTTCAGCTGCTCATCCATAAAACGGCAGTCATAATACCTATCTCCCAGGGTTGCTAGGAAGCCTTAAATAAGGTGATTTATGAAAGCGCCTGGCATGTAGATAAATGGAAACCAGAAAACACACCCTCTCCTGCTTGGATGAAATCCAGTGGGGCCAGGACAGAGAATACTACGTGTGGTCTCTCCTGGGCTTTCGTTCCCAGCTCCGAGCAGCCTTTGATCCTATAGCAGAACCTGAGCTGGACGAGGTCCCAACACAGGGCTGACCAATCCAAGTCCTCTGCCTCTGCTGCCCGGCCACGGGGAGTGGGGTGTCCCCAGAATGAATGTGATCTCCTTAAGGGTACATCATGTATTCGACACCAGGTTACCGCCAACACCCTTGAATACCTGTTGTCCCCATACCAACCATGAAAAGTAGGACTACTGGCCTCTTTTTTTTTGAGACGAGTCTTGCTCTGTCACCAGGCTGAAGTGCAGTGGTGCGATCTCGGCTCACTGCAACCTCTGCCTCCTGGGTTCAAGTGATTCTTCTGCCTCAGCCTCCTAAGTAGCTGGGACTACAGGCGCCCACCACCATACCTGGCTAATTTTTTGTATTTTTAGTAGAGACGGGGTTTCACTATGTTGGCCAGGCTGGTTTGGGAATGCCTGACCTCGTGATCCACCTGCCTTGGCCTCCCAAAGTGCTGGGATTACAGGTGTGAGCCACTGTGCCCAGCCTATTAGCCTCATTTTTATAGATAAGGAAGCAGGTTCAGAGAGGCTAGGCAAATAGCCTGAAGTCACACAGCCAGTAAGGGGCAGAGACAGAGTGGAGGAACCAGAGTTGTTTCCACTAGAAGGCATGGCCTCTCTGGGTCCCCTCTGCCCAATTCTCCATGTGGGCACCCACTGGATGTTCAAGAAGGACTTCAATGAAATGCTGGTGGAGACCCATGCCGGATCCTCAGTTTCTCCATTCACAAAGTGATGCAGTTGACCCAGCTAGTGTCTAATGGTCCTTTTTACCCTGGCATTGAAGGCACTGGACTACCTTAATGGGATGCAAAATGGGCTTTGAACTGTACCCCAAATCTCAGCCCACCCTAGTGCTTCTGAGCGGTGACCTCTGCTCTGCCCAACTTCACAGTGGAAAGCACCCTTTGGGACATATTCCCTAAGACCCCCTGGGGCCTGGTCTCCCCTTAAAAGGCCATCAGGGCCAGGTGTGATGGCTCGTGCCTGTCATCCCAGCACTTTGGGAGGCCAAAGTGGGCAGATCACTTGAGGTCAGGAGTTCAAGACCAGCCTGGCCAACATGGCGAAACCCCGTCTCTACTAAAGATACAAAAATTAGCAGGGTGTGGTTGTGGGTGCCTGTAGTCCCAGCTACTTGGGAGGCTGAGGCAGGAATCACTTGAACCCGAGAGGCGGAGGTTATAGTGAGCTGAGATGGCATCACTGCACTCCAGCCTGGGCGACAGAGCAAGGCTCTGTCTCAAAAAAAGAGGCTGGAAGAACGCTGCTAGTGCTGGCTGTGAGGGTCCCAGGGCTTTTCCTAGGAAGCCCTGTGTAGAGCTGCCTGGCAGGAGGGTTGCGGGGGGGGAGGTGGTCCCTCCTGGCTGGGGAGGCCAGTGGTGCCCAGCACTCACACTGGATATACCAGGCCCTCCAGATGGCGTTGTTCAGGCGGATCTTGTCTCTGCAGAGCAGCTTGAGGCCTTTGAAATTCTTCCACTTGGGAGACACCAGCTTGCCGCTGTCGAAGGGGAGAGGAGTGGGTTAGGGAGACCCAGTGCTGCTGCAGGGGCTGCTCCCTATATTCCCCATCACAAGGCGTCCGTCTATGGTTCACATTCGAGGGACCCTCCACATCTGCCCCCCCAAACCCAACCTGCCTGAAATTCCTACCCAGAGAGTCAGACCCTCAAAAATCCCCTCCCAGACTCCCACCAGCGGCCCCTTCATTCCCCGGGGAGACCTGCTTGTCAATCTACTACCGAAAAAAGCCGCTGAAACCTGTCAATCAGCTTGACCCTGGATACAACAATGTTCAGTGGCCTCACCGGTAGGTCTTGAGGTTGGGGACACTGCTTAGGCCCATTTCTTACTAATGACCTTCCTGGGCTGGGGGTGGTGGCCTGTAGTCCCAGAAATTTGGGAGGCTGAGGAGGGTGGATCACCTGAGGTCAGGAGATTGAGACCAGCCTAATCCAACATAGTGAAACCCTGTCTCTAGTAAAAATACAGAATTAGCTGGGCATGGTAGTGTCCACCTATAATCCCAGCTACTCAGGAGGCTGAGGTGGGAGAATCACTTGAGCCGAGAGGAGGAGGTTGCAGTGAGCTGAGATCACACCACTGTACCCCAGCCTGGCTCATGCCTGTAATCCCAGCACTTTGGGAGGCTGAGGCAGGCAGATCACCTGAGGTCAGGAGTTCGAGACCAGCCTGACCAACATGGAGAAACCCTATCTCTACTAAAAATACAAAATTAGCTGGGTGTGGTGGCACATGCCTGTAATCCCAGCTACTCAGGAGGCCGAGGCAGGAGAATCGCTTGAACCCAGGAGGAGGAGGTTGCGGTGAGCCAAGATTGTGCCACTGCACTCCAGCCTGGGCAATAAGAACAAAACTCTGTCTCAAAAAAAAAAAAAAAAAAAAAGTGAAACTCCACTTCGAAACAAACAAACAAAAAAATGACCTTCCTGAGGGTCAGGGAGGAAAAGGGGCAGGTCCAAGGTCACATGGCGGGGACTCCCTTAGGCCTCCTTAGGTCCTTAGGCCCAGGAAAGGCAAAGGAGTTGGCCACATGGCCATGGTCTATCTGGTAGAGAGGGAGCCTCTGTTTGTGTCTTTCTTTTCTTTTCTGTTTTTTTTTGAGATAGAGTCTTGCTCTGTCCTCCAGCCTGGATAGCAGTGGCACAATTTTGGCTCACTGTAACCTCCATCTCTCAGATTCAAACAATTCTCCTGCCTCAGCCTCCTGAGTAGCTGGGATTACAGGTGCATGCCACCACACTCGGCTAAATATTTTTGTATTTTCAGTAAGACAGGGTATCACCATTCTGGCCAGGCTGGTCTCAAACTCCTGACCTCAAGTGATCTGGCCACCTTGGCCTCCCAAATTGCTGGGGTTATAGTCGTGAGCCACTGTGCTGGGACAAGGGACCCTCTTTACAAACAGTGGCAGTCACTGCTTTCATCACACAGCCCTTTTGGTGTCTGCCACACCCCAAATCCCAGGATGGCAACCTGGACTCAGAGAGAAGGTGTTTTCCTTCTCAGGGGTCTGCAGAAGGCAACCAAACATCAAAGCCCAAAGGAAGGCAGCTAGGATAGGGGAATGGTATTCATGGAGACAGAGCACCCTCACTCTAATCCTAGCCATCCATCAAATCCACAGGATAGGCTGAGCACGGTGGCTCATGCCTGTAATCCCAACACTTTGGGAGGCCAAGGTGGGAGGATCGCTTGAGCTCAGGAGTTTGAGACAAGCCTGGGCAGCATAGCAAGACCCCATCTCTACAAAAACATTTTTAATTAGCTGGGTATAGTGCCATGCAGCTGTAAACTAGGGAGGCAGAGGTGGGAGGATCTCTTCAGCCCGGCAGTTTGAGGCTGCAGTGAGCTATGACCAAGCCAGTGCACTCCAGCCTGGGCAACAGAGCAAGATCCTGTCTTGAAAAAAGAAAACAAAACATTGGATGGAAGAGCTCTACACTGGTGAGGGGCTTGACTTTCAGGGTCCTGCTAGGCACAGGCCAAGTCTGCTGCCTCCGGGAAGCCAAGACATTCAGGGTCTTAGACCCCCAACATCTCCCCTCCCTCTCTCCTCCATCCACAAGCCAGGGTTGTGTACCAGTCCCTCCAGCCCACCTTCTCCATCCCTTGCTCAGATGGGAAGGCTGAGGCCCCGAGTCTTAGCCTTTTTTTTTTTTTTTTTTTTTTTTTAAGATGGAGCCGCATTATGTTGCCAGGCTGGAGAGCAGTGGCACGATCTTGGCTCACCGCAATCTCCACCTCCCAGGTTCAAGCGATTCTCCTGCCTCAGCCTCCTGAGTATCTGGAATTACAGGCATATGCCATGACTCCCAGCTAATTTTTTTTTTCTTTTTTGAGGAGTCTCGCTCTGTCACCCAGGCTGGAGTGCAATGGCACGATCTCGGCTCACTGCAATCTCTGCCTCCCGGGTTCAAGCAATTCTCCCGCCTTAGCCTCCCGAGTAGCTGGGACTACAGGAGCCCGCCACCACACCCAGCTAATTTTTGTATTTTCAGTAGAGACAGGGTTTCTCCATGTTGGCCAGGCTGGTCTCGAACTCCTGACCTCAAGTATCGGCCCACTTTGGCCTCCCAAAGTGCTGGGATTACAGGCGTGAGCCACCGTGCCTGGCTCCCAAGGCTTAGGCTTTCAGAAAACCATGCCTGCTTCTTTCGGGGATCATCCCTGCATTCTGGGGGTGAAACATGGGTGGGCGCTGATCTGACTCCACAGCCTCTCTCCCCATAGCAGCCCCTTGAGTGCCTTGATCATTGGGTCTCCTCTCTTCCTTGGTCTCCAAGCTCCTGTGTTTGCTTTGGGGTGGGGGTGGGGGGACTGCCTCCCCTCACCGGACTCATTACCCAAATAAGATACACAGGCCTCATTACCCAAATAAGATACACAGCCCAGCGCCCTGGCCCACTGGCTGGTCCCCTCCCTCCAGGAGCTGGATAAACACCATCTGTTTGGGAGGGAGACATAGGGGTTGGGTGGGGGTGGGGTGGAGACTCTGCTACCTCCTGGCTCAGCTTCTTCTGTGCCACCTGGTGGGGGGACTCCTGAGTCTGTTGTCCCTGCCTGTATCCCAGCAACCTCTCAGCCCATTCTGATCACCCCATGTCCCACTCTTGACTTGCCTGCCTTCCCTCCCACTTCCTTGCTAAGGTTATGACGTTCAGAGCCCAGGCAGGGTTGGGGGAGATGTGACAGTGACAATATCCAAACCCAGGAGGAAGCAAAGGATTTAGGGCTGTGAGGGAAGGGACCCAGACTGGAGCAAGAGCCTAACACCAGGGTTCAAGAACTTTTTATGACTGGCTGGGCATGGCTCACACCTGTAATCCCAGCACTTTGGAAGACCGAGGCAGTTGTTGGAGGCCAGGAGTCTGAGATCAGCCTAGGCAACATAGTGAGACCCTGTTTCTACAGTTAAACAGTGAGCTGGGGCCAGGCCTAGTGGCTCTAGTGGCTCATGCCTGTAATTCCAGCACTTTGGGATGCCAAGGTGGGTAGATCACCTGAGGTCAGGAGTTTGAGATCAGCCTGGCCGATGTGGTGAAACCTCATTTCTATTAAAAATACAAATATTAAACCGGGCACTCAGTGGCTCATGCCTGTAATCCCAGCACTTCGGGAGGCAGAAGTGGGTTGATCACGAGGTCAGGAGTTCGAGACCAGCCTGGCCAATATGGTGAAACCCCGTCTCTACTAAAAATACAAAAATTAGCTGGGCATGGTGGTGCGTGCCTGTCATCCCAGCAACTTGGGAGGCTGAGGCAGGAGAATCGCTTGAATCCGGGAAGTGGAGGTTGCAGTGAGCCAAGATCGTGCCATTGTACTCCAGCCTGGGTGACAGAGTGAGACTTCATCTCAAAAAAAAAAAAAAAAAAAAAAATTAGCAGGTGTGGTGGCGGGCACTTGTAATCCTAGCTACTCGGAGGCTGAGGCAGGGAAGATTGCTTGAACCCAGGAGGTGGAGGTTGCAGTGAGCCAAGATGGCGCCATTGCACTCCAGCCTGGGCAACAGAGCGAGACACTGTCTCAAAAAAAAAAAAAAAAAAAAACTTAGCTGGGCATGGTGGTGCACACTTATAGTCCCACCTACTCAGGAGGCTGCAGTGGGAAGATCGCTTGAACCCAGGAGTTTAAGGGTGAAGTGAGCTGTGATCACGCCACTGTACTCCAGCCTGAATAACAGAGTGAGAACCTGACTCATAACAAACAATTTCTTATGACCAATAGAAAAATCTGATGGGGCACAGTGGCTCAGACCTGTAATCTCAGCACTTTAGGAGGCTGACGTGAAAGGATTGCCTGAACCCAGGAGTTCAAGACCAGCTGGGCAGCACAGTGAAACCTCACCTCTATTTAAAACGATTAAAAGGCCCGAGTGCAGTGGCTCATGCCTGTGATCCCAGCACTTTGGGAGGCTGAGGCAGGTGGATGACCCCAGGTCAGGAGTTCAAGACCAGCCTGGCCAACATGGTGAAACCCCGTCTCTACTGAAAATACAAAAATTAGCTGGGCATGGTGGTGCAAGACTGTAACCTCGGCTACTCTGGAGGCTGAGGCATGAGAATCACTTGAACTCGGGGATAGAGGTTGCGGTGAACTGAGATCATGCCACGGCACTCCAGCCTGGGCGACAGAGACTCTGTCTCAAATAAAAGGAGGGGAGAGGGGAGGGGGAGGGGGAGAGACAACTCTGAGACTCAGAGAGGGGTGGAGAAAACCTTAGAACTCCAAGTTGAGCTGTCCACCTCCCACCTTACAGGAACTCCCTTTAGACTGCCCCTTGGCCAGGTCCTGTTTGCTCCCCTGCACCCTCGAGGCCACTCTTCCTAAAGCTAGCCAGCTCTGACCGTGAACAAGTGCATCCTTGAAGCTTCCAGAAACTGCCTCCCTGGGGCTTCCACCCACAGAGCCACGGAACACGGCTTCCTTGATCCTCCCTCTGCCCGCCCTGCCCTGTGGAGGGTGAAACCCTGCCAGGCCTCTGCAGGCTGGCCCCTGGGTCAAGCTGCGTTCTTCCCACCACCTTCTGAACTCTCCGCCTTACTGTCCCTTCCCATACAGTCACTCCCCTGGGACACTCAGCCCCTGCAATCTGCTCCCCTGCAAGGAACCCCTGGAACTGGGGGTCTTTGAGGACTGAAACACTGTCCACAGTTCAAGCCTCAGGGCTTTTCTGTCACCAAATGGGGAAATCTAGAAGCTCTCCTGGTACTGAGCCAACCCTCCATCTCTGTTCTTGTTCTCCTCCCTTTCCTTCCCCTCCCTCCCTCCCTCCTTCCTTTCCCCTCCCTTTCCTTCCTTCCTTCCTCCCTCCCTTCCTTCCTTCCCTCCTTTCTCTCTCATTCCCTCCCTCCCTTCCTTTCTTCCTTTCATCGTCTCTCATTCCCTCCCTCCTTCCCTCTCTTCCTTCCTTCCTTCTTTCCTTCCTTCCTTCCTTCCTTCCTTCCTTCCTTCCTTCCTTCCTTCCCTCCTTTCTCTCTCTCATTCCCTCCCTCCCTCCCTCCCTTCCTTCCAAGGGTCTCACTCTGTCACCCACGGTGGAGTGCAGTGCCATGATCATGTCTCACTGGAGCCTCAACCTCCTGGGCTGAAGCAGTCCTCCCACCTCAGCCTCCCAAGTAGCTGGGACTGGGAATGGGCCATCACGCCTGGCTAATCAAAAAACAAAATTTTCTTTTTTTTGGTAGAGATGGGCTCTCACAGTGTTGCCCAGGCTGGTCTCCAACTCCTGGGCTCAAGCAATCCTCCCATCTTGGCCTCCTCAAGTGCTAGGCTTATAGGCATGAGCCACTGTGACCAGCCAGAGAGATTTATTATTAATATTTGGGTATTGGGAAGAAAACACAGTCCTCTCTACCCCAGCTGTCTCTGACTGGGGTTATATCAGCCTTGAGTCAGCAGCCTTTTAGTGGGGGCAGTTTTGGGGTGTGCTCTGTCCCTTACTTTGCCAGCTCCCCAGAACCTCTCATTTTTGGTCACCCATGGTCAGGGTAGGGGTTAGAAGTGAGGACCCCCAAGTGGAGTGATGTATAGTATATAACTAGAAGCCAAAGTCGGGGGTGGGTGGGAAATGGGAGACTCTTGGGAGGAGTGCTGGCATCCGGTGTACCAGGACCTTAGATGCCCCGTCCCAGGCAGTCGCGTGACATTTGGGGAGGGAGGGAGAAGGGATGGGAATTTGAACTTTCCACACGGGTCTGGCGTCCCGGACGATCGGGTTGCAACAGGACCTGGGCCCGGGGCCAGAGCTTGTGGGCCAAGGTTACTCTGCCTCCAGCCAATGGGGTCGCAGCTGGGCAGCTGCGGGTAGGGACAGGCAACACTCCCCCCACAGTCCCCACCCCAGCTCCCGATCCCCTGCAGGGCAGCAGGTGCCGGAGTGTAGCCGTCGGTTCTCAGAACAGGAGGAGGCGCCGCGGAGGAAGAGTAATATTTGCACAGAGAAAAGATCAAGGCCGGCCGATCCCCCTTTCTCCCCTACGGGTTTTCGGTTGATAATTTATCCTGGCCCCTCCGCTCCGGGGAACTTTGCTCCAGGGCACTGGGCCAGGTCCCGGGTTCGCGCCCTCCTCTGGGACGCGGGGCGTGGAGCGAAAGCCGGGCGCGGCCTGCGCGCTCTCGGAGGCTCTGAGCTGGGGTCCCAGGCAGCGACAGGCGCTCAGCCCAGTGCGGTGAAGCGGGTAGGCGAGCCCAGGCCTCCCTTCCCGGGCACCGGCGTAACCTGTGCGAGCAGCGCCTCTTAGGCATTTCTGGGACACTCTCCTTTCTCCCGCCACCCTTGACGTAGCAGATCAAGAAGAGGTGTCTCAGCAATTGCGGGGAGGTGGACGAGAGACTGGGCCAGTTTCAGTCCACTTTGGTTATGCATTGGGACGGCCAGGGGCGCGGGGAGTATCTCAGGGCGCAGGAACAGGGCGGGCCTGGGCCGGGGCTGCTGGGGAGAAGGCCGAGGCCTGCAGGGGGTCGGGTGGAGCGGCTTCAGAGTGGACAGTGGGGATGGGCGCGGGTGGCCTAGGGACCTGGGACGCCTGGCATTTTGGAGGGACGGAGGAGCCGGGACCAGAGAGGGGGGCCGCGGAGGTCCAGGTGGAGGTGGGGCGCAGGCGGTCTGCCCGGGTGAGAAGGGGATGGGGAAGAATGGGAATCGAAACTGCGCAGGTCCGTTGGGGGCCAGCGGACTGGGCCACGGTCAGAGGACCCCGGGGCTGGGGGAAAGGGGTTGTCCAGGGTGTGATCGGAGCCTCCGGGAGCTGCAGGGCTGGGGTCGGGTGGGGTGCTGAGGACCCCAGCGCGCAGTCCTGCCCCGGACCCCCCCTCCCCACCCTCCTCGGCCCTCGATGGCCGGGCCCGTGGGGGCCCGGAGCCGCCCTCACCTGTAGGCCAGGCTCAAGCACTCGAAGAGGCGAGTGAGTGTGGGGTCAATGCTGCGCGGCCCGAAGTCGGAGAGCCCCACAGAGCCCTCCTGGTGGCGCCGCCGAGGCAGCGAGTCGCTGTGCGGCGACGACACCATGAAGTGACCGCTGTGGATCACCTGCGAGCGGAGCAAGCCACCCGCGCTGCGCCGGAGGCTCGGGTCCTCCGAGTCTGTGTCCGAGTCCGAGTCTGGGCTGGGCGCGACCCGCGGGACCTGCAAGCCCGCGGCCAGGCCTGCCAGCGCCCCGGCCATGGCTGTCGCCGCCGCCACCGCCTGGTCCGGGCTCCGCGCAGCGTGGGGAACAGCTCGTGGCCAGACTGGCCTCATTAACATAACCCCGCCCCTGCCTCCTAGGCTGATTGGGTGGGCGGGGCCTGGGGCGGGGTGGGGCTTTTATTAGCATAATCTGTGCGCCAGGTGAGAACCCGCGGCCCTGGAGCTCCGACGAGTTGGCCTTATCTCCCCTCCGCCTGTCCCGGGAGTCCTGATAGAACCGCCCCTACTTTGGTCCAAAGGGATCTTAAGAAGGGTCAGGCCGGGCGCCAGGGGCTCATGCCTGTAATCCTAGCACTTTAGGAGGCCAACGAGGGAGGATGGCTTAAGGCCAGGAGTTCGAGACTAGACTGAGCGATATGGCAAGACTCCCACCCTCCCATCTCTACGAAAGGAAAATGCAAAAATGAGCTGGGCGCACTGGAGAGAGGCTGTAATCCCAGCTACCAGGGAGGCTGAGGTGGGAGGATACCTTGAGCCCAGGTGTTCGACAACGGGGCAAAACCCTGTCTCTACAACACATACAAAAATTATCCGGGCATGGTGGCGTGCACCTGTAGTCCCACCTACTCAGAAGGCTGAAGTGGGAGGACTGCTTGAGACCAAGAGGTTGAGGCTGCAGTGAGCGGAGATCTGCACTCCAGCCTGGATGACAGAGTGAGACTCTGTCTTAACAACGGCAAGAGGGTCCCCTGTCACACTTGAGACTGAAGGCACCTCAGGACCTGGGGTTTGTGCTTTCAGAGGCACCCTCTTGTGAGTCCAGAGTTCACCACCTCCCCTCACCTAACTCCTGCCTTCCACCTACCCCCCCATATTACCTCTGGGTCCTCCACACAGCTGGAAGCCCTCACCTCTCAGGAGCCTTGTATGGTGGGTGCGAGGCAACGCCCTGAAGGGCTTGGCCAGCAGGAGGCTGTTAATACCTCTAGTTAACATGGTGGTCGGGTGTGGTGGCTCACACTTGCAATCCCAGCACTTTGGGAGGCCAAGGCGGGAGGATTGCTTGAGGCCAGGAGTTTGAGACCAGCCTGGCCAACATGGCAAAACCCCATCTCTACTAAAAATACAAAAATTAGCCAGGTGTGGTGGTGCATGCTTGTTATCCCAGCTACTCAGGAGGCTGAGGTGGGAGAATCACAAGTCTGGGAGGCGGAGGTTGCAATGAGTTGAGATATTGCACTACTGCACTCCAGCCTGGGCCACAGAGTGAGACCCTGTCTCAAAAAATAAGATAAAATACTTAAGAAAAAATGTCTATTTTAAAAAAAATGTGATCATTACTTCACCTGCACAGAGAGGCCCAAGGGGATTACCTGAGCCTCTAGGGATCATTACCCATGGGGACTGGTGGCTCACTGGAAGGTGGGCATCCCCCAGGCAGGCATCTACCCAGGAACTCTGTGCTCCTTCTCTCACTAACACCGAGGTCTAGTTTTTGTTCCTGCTTTTTTATTTATGTATTTATTTTGAGATGGAGGCTCACTCTGTCGCCCAGGCTGGAGTGCACTGATGAGATCTCGGCTCACTGCAACCTCCACCTCCCAGGTTCAAGTGATTCTCCTGCCTCAGCCTCCCGAGTAGCTGGAATTACAAGTGGTGCGCCACTACATCCAGCTAATTTTTGTATTTTTAGTAGAAACGAGGGTTCGCCATGCTGGCTAGGCTGGTCTCAAACTCCTGACCTTAAGTGATCCGCCCGCCTCGGCCTCTCAAAGTGCTGGGACTACAGGCGTGAGCCACTGCACCTGGCCTATTTATGTATTTTTAGACACAGAGTTTTGCTCTGTCACCCCGGCTGGAGTGTAGTGGCACGGTCATAGGTCACTGCAGCCTCAAACTCCTGGGCCAAAGCAATCCTCCCACCTCAGTCTCCCTAGTAGCTGGGAACTACAAGCTCATGCCACCACACCTGGCTAATTTTTTTTTTTGTAGAGATGCAATCTGTTGCTTAGCCTGGTCTCGAACTCTCGGCTTCAAGTGATCCTCCCACTTCAGCCTCCTAAAGTGTTGGGATTATAAGTGTGAGCCACCGCGTATGGGCTGTTTCTGCTTCTGAAGGCCCTTTTCTTCCCTTGAGGACAGAAGCCAGACTAAGGCATTCACACCTGACACCTCACTGGAGCCTTTAACTAACAGCCTCAAAGATGGGTTCAGAAGCACAGGAGAGCAAAAACACACCCAAGCGTCTCTGAGGGGCAGCAGCAAAGCCTGGTCCAGTAGATTTCCAGACTTCCCTGAAAGGATGTCCCTAGTGCGTGGGGACAGGACAGAGTTGTAGGCAGATGCTAAGCTCCCCTGGCTTTTCCACAGGTATCCTATGTGTGGTAACATTAGGGAAAGGGAAGGAGGTGGTCACCCATGTATTGCAGCCTTGGAAAAGGTTGACACAGGGCACTTTTTATTTTTTATTTTTTTGAGATGGTGTCTCGCTCTGTCACCCAGGCTGGAGTGCAGTGGTGCAATCTCAGCTCACTGCAATCTCTGCCCTCCAGGGTTGAAGCGATTCTCCTGCCTCAGCCTCCTGAGTAGCTGGGATTACAGGTATGTCCCACCACGCCCAGATTATTTTTGTGTTTTTAGTAGAGACGGGGATTCACCATGTTGGTCAGGCTGGACTCGAACTCCTGACCTCATGATCTGCCTGCCTCGGCCTCCCGAAGTGCTGGGATTACAGGCATGAGCCACCTTGCCTGGCTGCTCACACAGCACTTTCCTTAAGCCCATGGAAGGATCACACAGCACCCAGGATCACAATGGCAGTGCCCTGAGGGCCCCAGCCACTGGCTGAGGGAGGAAAGTGATTATCGGAGGCTGCTCACAGGCCAGCTCTTCCATGCACCTCCCTTGGCTGGGTATCTTCTGTCTCTGCCAAACAGCCACCTCACATTCCCAGGAGCCTCGGCTGTTCTGCTCCCTCCTCCCTGCTGCCCTCTGTAGGATGTGTATTCTCTCTGCCAATCCCTGCCAGGTTGGGAAGGAGGGTTCTGATGCTCACGCTAGTCTCCCTCCTTTGGAGGGGCTCTGCCCTGCTTCAGAGAGCCATCTCCAACCCAAGTGCCCCCTCCTCTTTCTTTGAGCCAGTCTCACTCTGTTGCCCAGGCTGGAGTGCAGTGGCGCGATCTCGGCTCACTGCAACGTCCACCCCCTGGGTTTAAGCAATTCTTCTGCCTCAGCCTCCAGAGTAGCTGGGACTACAGGCGTGCACCACCACACCCAGCTAGTTTTTGTATTTTTAGTAGAGACAAAGTTTTGCCATGTTGGCCAGGCTGGTCTTGAACCCCTGACCTCAAGTGATCCACTTGCTTTAGCCTCCCAAAGTGCTGGTATTACAGGCGTGAGCCACCGTGTTTGAAACCCTTGGTACAGAGGCTGACAGGACCTTTACTTATCCCACTGTGCTTGTCTGACTGCTCCCCCACTCCCCCACTGAGGAAAGACTGTGTCCCACCATCTCTGAACCCCCACACTGGGTCCCCGGAGACTTGGGGGATACTTGAAGAATGAGGCATGAGGCTAAGAGGAGCTGGTGAGCTGCTGTGGGGGTGCTGGACAGAAGTGTCAGCTTACCCGCTCCTCTCTCTTGGGACCTTCTGGCTCCGGCAACCCTGGCTCAGGTGAAGACCTGAATTGATCTTTCCCCTGCTGCTAATTCTGTGAATAACCCTGGGCAAATCTCTGTCTTACCAGGGATCTGCCTCACTACCTGTAAAATGGGGAGGCCAAACAGCGTTTGCTTCTTCCTTTCTTTGCTGTTGTAAAGACAGGGTCTCACTATATTGCCCGGGCTGGTCTTGAACACCTGGGCTCAAGAAATCCACCCGCCTTGGCCTCCCAAAGTGCTGAGACTACAGCCGTGAGCCGCCACACCTGGCCTGAATTCAACGATTTGTTGGGGGTCCTGCAATCTTGGTTCCAAGTCTCTGCTGGCTGTGTCTCCAGATCACCCCATCGTGCTCTCCCCGTGCTCTGAAAACATCAGAGTTGTCTCCTGCAGTTTCAGAGACGTTCCTCTGAGCTGGATCTGAGTGGCATGGGAGGATTAGGAGTGAATTGTCTCCTTCCCCCAACATGCCTCCTTCCCCAGCCATGAATTGCCCCTCAGCAGGCATCTGCATCTCACTTCTGCCCTCCTCCAGGGGCTAATAGCACCTCTAGAAGCACCTCTAGAAGCCTGACCATTGAAAAGACAAATCCTGCCTGTGTTATGCAAAACGACCAAGCACTACAATAAATGCAAGGATGCCCACAAAGTCTCATTTCTCCCGTGTTTAGAGAGGGTCTTGCTCTGTCACCCAGGCTGGAGTGCAGTGGCACGATCGTAGCTCACTGCAGCCTCAAACCCCTGGGCCAAAGCGATCCTCTCACTGCAGCCTCCCAAAGTGCTGGGATTAGAAGTGTGAGTCACTTGTAATGGGACCACAGGCACACACCCCTGTTCAGGGCACCCTTGCCCAGATGATAGCACAGCCATAGTGTAAGCTGGTCTGCTAATCTTGCTGCCTCTCCTGGCTGCTGTTACTATCACCGGGAGTTTATAGCCTCTGTACAAACAAATCTTGTTCACGCTCCATGGAGGTGCAAGACAAAGTCCTAACTGGTGTGAATACCTGGCTGCCCTCAGCGGTCACACCTGACATCATGTCCTCCCTGCCTCCCAGTCTTGCTCCTCCAGGTTCTTCACCTAGACTGCCCTTCCTGGTTGGGAAAGCCCACCTGTCCTTGAAGCTCCACCTCTGACATCTTCCCCAAGCTCTTCAGGTTAGTACTTCTGAGTCCCCACCACACTAGTTCTAACAACTCTAATGTCGTTAGGCTTTGCGTTCACAGTGAGTGATGCGCATGCTTTTCCTCCCCACTAGATGGCAAATTCCTTGAGAGCAAAAATCACAGCTGGGTGTGGTGGCTCACCACCTGTAACTCCAATACTTTAGGAGGTCAAGGCAAGAAGATCACTAGAGCCCAGGTTGAAACCAGCCTGGGTAACATGATGAAAACCTGTCTCCACAAGAAATTTCAAAAATTAGTCACCATGCCAGGCTAATTTTTATTTTTATTTTTTTTTGTAGAGATGAGATCTTGCTATGTTGTAAAGATCCTGTGGACCTGCTCCATAAACGTTAGCTTCTTTTCTTTTTCCTTTTTTTTTTTTTTTTGAGATGGAGTCTTACTCTGTCTCCCAGGCTGGAGTGCAGTGAGGCAATCTCAGCTCACTGCAACCTCCGCCTCCTAAGTTTGAGCTATTCTTTTGCCTCAGCCTCCCGAATAGCTGGGATGACAGGCGCATGCCACCACGCCCAGCTAATTTTTGTATTTTTAGTAGAAACAGGGTTTCACCATGTTGGCCAGGATGGTCTCAATCTCTTGACCTTGTGATCCGCCTGCATGGGCCTCCCAAAGTGCTGGGACTACAGGCGTGAGCCACCACGCCCAGCCAACATTAGCTTGAGCCCAGGAGTTGGAGGCTGCAGTGAGCTATAAACATACCCACCTCAGCCTCCCAAAGTGCTGGGATTCCAAGTGTAAGCCATGGTGCCTGGCTGAAAGTTGGGATCTGACGGTGCCCTAAACAGCCTGAGCACCTTAAAGTCAGGAACACGCCTCTGCCTCTTTTCACCGACCCCTCAGCTCCTCTTACCAGGCTAAATACTCAGGAAGCCATTGCCATGCCTAGGGGTGGATTGGCATCTAGGTGTGGGGAGGAGGGAGATGATGCCTCAGGCCTATGGGAGGACTTGGCAAGGGGAAAGCTAACTGAGTGAGGAGAGGATGGAGAAGCAGACAAGAGTGAGAGAGATGAGTCTGTGTGTCTTTAACTGGTGGCAAGTTAGGAAGTCAATTCCCCTGTCTGGACCTCAGTTTCTGTGTCTGTAAAATGGGTGAACAAACCATGAAGGAAAACTGGATAAATATGACTACATCAAAGTGAAGAAGTTGAACCAGATTCATCTTCATATCAGAAGTACCCCAATTGTTCTACTGAAAATTGTGAGTCTGCCAGGAGCAGAGGCTCATGCCTGTAATCCAAAGTACTTTGAGAGGCTGAGATGGGAGGATCTCTTGAGGTCAGGAGTTCAAGACCAGCCTAGGTGACAGAGTGAGACCTCATCTCAAAACTTATTTATTTATTTGAGACAGAGTCTCGCTCTGCCATCCAGGCTGAAGTGCAGTGGCTTGGTCTTGGCTCACTGCAACCACCACCTTCCAGGTTCAAGTGATTCTTCTGTCTCAGCCTCCCCAGTAGCTGGGATTACAGGCATGTGCCACCATGCTCAGCTAAGTTTTGTATTTTTAGTATGAGATGGGGTTTCACCATGTTGACAAGACTGGTGTCGAACTCCTGACCTCAGATGATCTGCCCGCCTTGGGCTCCCAAAGTGCTGGGATTACAGGTGTGAGCCACCGCACTGGGCCTATATTTATGTTTAATGATAACATAAATATCAGTCATATTGCTCATACATTTCTAAATTATGCAAATACCAAGTCCTGTGTGGAACAAAAAATCCTGTGTAGATTACCTCTGGTCCCAACTGAGAATCACTGATCTTTGTGTTCTGAGGCTGTGAGTGGAGGAGGTAGAGGAATAGGAGAAGACGATGAGGAAGGACAGCAGCGTAGAGATCAAGTGAATATCTAGTCACCTGTCCATCTAGTTATTTACCTATTAAATCATCTATACCCTAATAGTCAATCTACCCACCCATCTGTCTGTTCCTCTATGTGTCTACTCATTTACAATCTATCCATTCACCTTACCATTCACCTATCTCTTATTTCATCCATCCAACTCTTCTTCCATCCATCCACTCATCCATCCATCCACCCATCTCTCCATCTATCCATTCATCCATCCATCCATTCATCTATCCATCTGTCCATCCATCCATCCACCCATCCACCCATCCATCCAACTCTTCATCTGCCCATCCATCCATCCATCCATCTCTTCATCCGCCCATCTTTCCATCCATCCATCCATTCATACATCCATCTCTCCATCCATCCATCCATCCATCTTTCCATCCATCCATCCATTCATCCATCTATCTCTCCATCCACCCATCTCTTCCTCCACCAACCATCCATCCATCCATCTTTCCATCCACCCATCTCTCCATCCATACATCCATCTCTCCATCCACCCATCTCTCCATCCATTTGTCCATCCATCCATCTCTTCATACACCCATCTCTCCATCCATCCATCCATCTATTCTCCATCTATCCATCCATCTATCCATCTCTTCATCCACCCATCTATCCATCTACCCATCTCTCCATCCATCCATCCCTTCATCCACCCATCTCTCCATCCATCCATCTCTCCATCTACCAATCTCTCCATCCACCCATCTCTCCATCCATCCATCCATCTATTCTCCATCTATCCATCCATCTATCCATCTCTTCATCCACCCATCTATCCATCTATCCATCTCTCCATCCATCCATCCATCCCTTCATCCACCCATCTCTCCATCCATCCATCCATCTCTCCATCTACCAATCTCTCCATCCACCCATCTCTCCATCCATCCATCCATCCATCCACCCATCCATCCATCCATCCACCCATCTCTCCATCCACCCATTCCCCCCACCCCCTTTTTTTTTAGATGAAATCATTCTGTTGTCCAAGCTGGAGTGCAGTGACATGATCTCGGCTCACTGCAACCTCCACCTCCTGGGTTCAAGCACTTCTCCTGCCTCAGCCTCCCAAGTAGGTGGGACTACAGACATGTGCCACCATGCCCAGCTAATCTTTTCTACATAGTAGAAACAGGGTTTCACTATGTTGGCCAGAATGGTCTTGATCTCGTGACCTTGTGATCTACCTGCCTCCACCTCACAAAGTGCTGGGATTACAGGTGTGAGCCACTATGCCAGGCCCCATCTCTCCTTTCATCCATCCATCTCTCCTTCTATCTATCCAACCATCCATTCATCATCCATCCATCTCTTCAACCACCCACCCATCCATCCATCCATCCACCGCCCTAATCTATCCGTTTCTTCTTCCATCAATCCATTCATCTACCAGTCTGCTACCAGGCAATCTATCTGTCCATCCATCATTCCATGTATATACGTATCTAAATTTCTATGTATTCATCCAACCACCCACTCAAATACCCACTCTGCTCACCCAGTATACATATTAACTGCCGGTTGATATCAGGCCCTCTGTTAAGGCAGGAGTGCGGGGATGCTCAGATGCTTGTAACATGGCTCCTGCCTTCAAGCAGCTCAGCATGCAGTGAGGCATGCCATCCAGCCACTAGAGGGGGCCATAAATAGTTCCTGGGACTGTGGAAATTCAGTTAAGGGAGGCCTGCCTTGCTGCCCCAGGGGTCAGGGAAGGCTCTCTAGAAGAAACTGTACTTGAGGTGGACCTCAAAAGACAAAGTTGGGGCCAGACGCTGTAGCTCACACTTGTAATCTCAACACTTTGGGAGGCTGAGGTGGGTGGATCACTAGAGGCCAGGAGTTCAAGACCAGCCTCGCCAATATGGCAAAACCCCATCTTTATTAAAAATAGAAAAATTAGCAAGGTGTGATGGTGGGCATCTGTAGTTTTAGCTACTTGGGAGTCTGAGGCATGAGAATTGCTTGAACCCAGGAGGTAGAGGTATCCGTGAGCCGAGATTGAGCCACTGCACTTCAGGCTGGGTGACAGACCGAGACTCTGTCTCAAAAAAAAAAAAAAAGACAAAGTGGGAATTAGGCACACAGGGAGGGCAGAAGGTGTTTTGGGACGGAACAGCTGGGGAAACAAAGGCAGGGCTGGAGAACCAGAAGGATGAGCCATTCAACTGGCTGGGGCGCTGGCAGCCTACACAGCTGCTGTGTCCCTTGGAGCACAGGCAGCCACCCTATGACCCCACTGCTAGGCTTGGCTCCAGTGGGCACCGAGGTATCTGTGCTTCTCAGAGAGTAGTTCATGGACCACTGCCAGGCTGGGGATTCTGCTACGAGTTTGCAACAAGATAAACACAAAAATTCAGAGTGTCGTCGGGCACAGTGGTGCATGCCTGTAGTCCCAGCTACTCAGGAGGCTGAGGTGGGAGAATCGCTTGAGCCCAGGAGTTCTGGGCTGTAGTGCATTATGCCGATTGGGTGTCTGCAGTAAGTTCGGCATCAATATGGTGACCTTCCGGGAGCGGGGGACCACCAGGTTGCCTAAGGAGGGGTGAACCGGCCCAGGTCGGAAACGGAGCAGGTCAAAACTCCTGTGCTGATCAGTAGTGGGATCGCGCCTGTGAATAGCCACTGCACTCCAGCCTGGGCAACATAGTGAGACCC
>CAUYQU010036854.1:0-37973 GCA_963574635.1 Cheracebus regulus
TCAGCATCACCATCATCATCATCACCATCACCACCATCACCATTACCAGCATCACCCTCATCACCATCACCACCATCACCATTACCATCATCACTATCACCACCACCATCATCATCATCACCACCACCATCATCACCATCATAATCACCACCATCACCATCACTATCATCACCATCACCATCATCACTATCATCACCATCATCACCATCACCACCATCACCATCACCACCATCGTCACTATCACCATCATCACTATCACCACCATCACCATCACCATCATCACCACCATCATCAGCATCATCACCACCATCATCACCATTACTACCACTCTCCCCATTATCATCATCACCGTCATTATCACCATCACCACCATCATCATCGCCATCACTATCACCATCATTACTGTCCTCACCACCATCACCATTATTATCACCATCACCATCATCATCATTACCATCACCACTATCACCATCACCATCACCATCATTATCATTACCATCATCACCACTATCACCATCATCACCACCATCACCATCAGCAGCCTCATCACAAGAAGCAGACGCAGGATGAACGCATACATTTCATGATAGCATGGCTTTCTCTTGACTGGACCACGGGGGCATGTGTGGGTAGACAGCAAGAGAAGACTCAACAGGCAACCCACCCTCCACAGCTGTCCATCCTCTTCAGTCCTTCCCCTGCACACGAGGTCTGAGGTTGGTCTCAGGAAACTTGGCATGTAGATGGAGATGAGCTGGTAGGCACTCCATTGTGGGTGGGATTAGGGGTGGTCCCTGTGGCATAACTTAGCTTTCAACTCATTAGCAGACCAACTTGGCAGTCCCAGAGAAGGGACTTTCCCAGAGTTTACAGCAGGTGGCACAGATTGGGCACAGGTTTATGAGTGGTCATTGGCCAGAACAGCAGTGAACGCAGCATGTTTGTACAGGGGGCACCAGAGCAGCTGTTCCCTGTGGGTGAGCAGTATTAGCACTGCAGGCACACAGTAGGTGCACAACAAACAGTTCCTGAATGAATGGATGGGGGAGACCCACCACACTCACGTGTTCGCGCCACTGTTTGCCTGGTGCTATTATTCTGTGGGTCCTGGAGGGAATCCCTTGTGACAAACAGCAGTCACCCCCAGAGAGGGGGAAACAGGAAGACAAAGTTTGTTTTCTGGCCGTGCCAACGTTTAATCATTTATGAACAATTTCCCCCATGAGGATCATATCCAGCAGAGAGCTAACATCTGCTTAAGAGACTGTCCTTGGGAGGCAGCCAGAAAAAATTTGACACTGAAACCCGCCATGCTGAAACACGCACACGCAGTGTTCTCATGCCAGCAGCCTCAGCTTGCTCATGAACGAGGGGCGGGCCTCTGCAAAGCAGACACCAAGATGGAGCCCCAGGCCAGACAGGACAGTTGGTTGCGTCTCAGGCGGAAGGACGTGGGGAGACTAGTAGAAGCAGGTGCTGCCACCTATGGGCTTGGCGGACTCCCTGACTGCCTCTATCTTCCAGCTTCTTAGGTGCTGACGGGGACCTTCCGGGTAGACCTGGTTGGCTGGTAATGTCAGCCAGGGGATGTCCCCAGCATCTGTGGGATGTGACAGACGTGTAGTCAGGAAAGAAGGTGGTCTGGGGCGGGGACCAGAGGCTGGAGCTGTTGCAGGCCTGCCCTCCTCTCTCCCCAGTCCCGTATCTATGGTTAGAGGCAAATGCCGCAGACGGTTTTGGGACAGAGGGAGGGGACGGGAGAGAGTCCCTGCTTTCTGCCGTCGTGCTTGTGGGTGTCAGCAGGCAGTTCTTGGCGGGAGCTCTACCTGCCCCACTTCTGGAGTGGCTGGTCCTTCTGTCCCTGTCATGCCAATTTCAGTGCCCCCACCTCCCCATTTGGGGATTGGAGCCAGGGCAACAAGGTAGACCATGCCTTCTCCTCTGGGGCTGTGGGCAGCTTCCACCGCTGGCCTGAAACTTCATTCCTGGAACCTCATGAAGCACTGAACTTCTTAGCGAGGATTCTGGAAGGAGGAAGATGCCTCCCCGTGATCCGAGTGTCCCGGGTCTGGAAGGGTGCTCCTCTTCCTACCTCCCCAGTGAGTCCTGGCCCATTTTGGCTCCTCCTGGGTCAGGCCAAACCCTGCTCCCACTCACAGGCCAGCAGCCCTGGGGCTCGCGGTTCCAGAACAGAAGAGCAGAACTGGTGCAGGGTGAGAAGGGAGAAAGGGGCCATGGGGAATGGCTCAGCCAGAGCTCACCTGCTGCCGGGTACAGGAGGCAAGCGAAGGGCCTGGTTGGTTCGAGAAAGAACATAGCCGTCTACGATCCGGGTGACGGTTTGGAGGCTAAGAGGGTGGTGGAAGCAGAGAGCCCGGAGCTGGAGCTCCCCATTCCTAGAACCCGGGTGAGAACAGCCTCATGCCCAAGGGCTGCAGTTGAGGAGGAGCGAACTGAGCATCTGTCATGCTGCCCTGAGTTCCCCGCTGTGGATGGAACCTGGCATCCGCAGCAGGGTTGGGGGGATGTGCCTCCACCTCTCCCGGCACCCCTCGCCTCCTGAATCTGGTTTCACGGGTGCCCTCTTCCCTCTTTCCTTCTTTCCAGGTCTGGCTGTCCATCAGATCATCACCATCACCGTCTCCCTCATCATGGTCATAGCTGCTCTCATCACAACTCTTGTCTTAAAAAATTGGTAAGGCTCCTCGGGCCCTTCTGGCCCAGAAATGGGGGACTTTAGGGGACCCTGGGTGGTGAACACAGAAAGGCCCCCACTCTCAAAGCCAGCGTGCTCTGCTGGCTTCTGCCCCGGGCAATTCAGCTGCCACAGGCTGCCTGTTCCTCTCCCGGTTTCCCTGCAGGAGCCCAGCGAGCCCAGCCTTCGGGACAGAGTTTCTTGGGGTACGTGTGGTCCCAGGTTCCAGATTCTTTCTTGGGATCCAGGTGTCCCTGGGGATGCTGTCCTCCCAGAGCAGACTCCCTGTGTCTTGTCTCCTGTACCTTCCCTGGAAAGGTAGGGGCGGGGCCCTTCTGCCAGCGGGATCCCACGTCCCTCACTCGGGCTCGGCAGCCAGTGGCTGAGCCAGCCCTGTTTGTATTCTCGGTTCCTCTCAAAGCCAGTCTGTGTACTGAACTGGGTTACCGCCTTCCTCCCGGCAGCCTGCCTTTGCCTACTTTCTCCTGGAAATTGGCCTACTTTGAGGCCAGCCTTGCTGGGTGTACACACCTGATAAGCCCCTGAGAAATCGGGAGACTGCTGGGAGACCCTGCTGCTCAGAAGCGCCTTGGGGACCTCACCTGCCCGCAGCCACTCCTCCAGCAACTGCGTCTCCTCCCGGCATCCAGGCTTAAAACTCTCTCATAGAGTAACAGACTCATATGGTCCCCTTGCTGCTTGCACACAGTCATACGAATCAGACAGGGCTGATGGTGGAACCCGCATCGGAGCCTCAGAATCACAGGGGAACATGGGAGAGTGAGAGAGGAAAGGCCAGGTCTGCGATCAGAGGAGGTGGGACCCCTTGGCAGGCCACGGGAAGGTGGGGGGTAGCACGGCCCCTCAACAGACCTCCCACTCGGCCAGCGAGGCCTCAGAGCCACCTCCTGACAGGTAGCAAACTGGGACCCCAGGCATTTTCTGGAGACGGGTGATGAGAACAACACGTAGCTCACAGTGGGGCTTCTTAGGCAGGGGCTGGCCTGAGAAGGGGCCTCGGATGCCCAGACCATGTGGATGGGGGAAGGACAAATCCCACTGGCCGTCTCGACAATGTCTCCCTAGAGACAGGGGACTTGTAGCCTGTTCTGTGACAGGTTGATGTGAAGCCTTCATCTTGCTTTTCCCACACTCGAGTTTATAGCAGACCTTCAAAGAGCACTTCGGGAGGGCGGATGAGCAAGTCCTGTGAAGCCGACCTCCCTCTGAGGAAGACTTTGGGGGCGGGGCTGCCCCAGGGTTTGGCATTCACCTTCAGACCTTGGTTAATGACGAAGAGGTTTCTGCTCCAGGAATCCAGATTCCTCCCACTGGGAAAACCACAGCAGAGAATAACCAAGACTTAGAAGGAGACAGTGTGCCCCCGGCCCCGTGCCCTCCCGCAGCCCCTCTCTCCACACAGGCCCTGTGCAAGGAGTGGAAGGGGCGGGCAGGGGAAATGCCCCAGTGAGGAAGACATCCTCGGCTCCCCATGCAGCAGGGGAGGGGCCTCCCAGCCGCCCCTCTTGTCCCTCCTGTGCTCTCATCATGCAAGCGGCATCTGGGGGCCCCTGATTCTTGCTTTGTCAAATCTCTGGACTGGCCAAGGTGGGAGTCCCATGGTCATTCTGAGCGGCCTCTGGAAGCCCCTGTGGTTCAGTGGTACCAGACCACAGCAGGCAAGGCATGCAGGAGACTTCCCTCTGCAGACTGGATCCGGGGCCAAGGACAAGCCAGCTTATCATTTCCAGCTTGTGCACGTGCCCTTGCCGGGGGAGGGGGCTGAGGGACGGGGCCTTCTCACTCATCAGCTTTCCCCAAAGTCCGGTCCATAGTCCATTCTGAGATGAAGGAACGGACCACCCCAACCTGTACCCAAAGGCTTCCACACGCTCTAGGCCCCTCTCGCAGAAAGCACCCATCACGGCTCTTAGCCGTGGAGGAGTTCATGGGGAAACTGAGTCAACACCATGATCTGGCTGATGCCCCTTAGTCAGGCAGTCCCTAGCTCCAATATCACACAGCTCACCACTTACCCCCTCATCCTCCCCGCTGCAATAGCCACGTTTAAAGTTCAAATTTCATTTTTTTTTAAACAGAGTTGATTGCTTGATTGTGGTTGATCTTTCTGAAGAGGCTAGGAATTATCTTTTAATATGAAATGATGCGTAGCTCAGGCCTGCAGGCGAAAGGCCCACAGTGGAAGCTCTGGAGTTGTGTTGCTGGGTTTCCGTCCTCTGCCCGTCTCCCCACCCCAACCTCTTTCTCTTCCAGCTGTGCCCAAAGCGGGAACACTCGTAGGAACAGCCACCAGCGGAAGACCAACCAGCAGGAAGAGAGCTGCCAGAACCTAACAGACTTCCCCTCGGCCCGGGTGCCCAGCAGCCTGGACATATTCACAGCCTATAACGAGACCCTGCAGTGTTCACACGAGTGCGTCAGGGCGTCTGTGCCCGTCTACACCGACGAGACGCTGCACTCGACGGCGGGGGAGTACAAATCCACATTTAATGGAAACCGGTAAGCTCGGCTCTGCTGGACCCTGCGGCCGTGAAGCTCTTGGTGGTCCCGACCTCAGGGGTTGGCGTGGCCCAGCGGGGAGCTGCTGGTCGGTTTAGGTCTTCCCCGAGACCGCTTTGGGGGGCCCGGTCAAGGCGGACAGCTAATTTGGCAAAACGAGAGAGGCAGAGTTGATAGCAAAGACATTTATCTACTTCCAGAGCACACAGTGGCTGGAATTTCCTCCCAGACCCCTAGACTTGGCAGTGTCGGGAAATGCATATTCTCCTGGCCCTTGCTCTGAGCTGCCATCCTTCACCCCCCAGAGTGCAAAGGCCAGCCCTGTGGTTATCCACCTCCTAAATATCAACAGATCACAACTGCCCGCACCAGAGTCAGCGTCTCCAAGCCCCGTCAATAAAATGTCAGCGGCAAATTTCACAAAAATATCAGATACCCACCAGATTCTCAGGCCAGACGTTCCTTACTAAACGCTCTGTTTTATTATTGATGTGTAATCCCTCCAAGAAAATACACCCCACAACCATCCTTGGGAATATTTAAGAAACCCTTGAGTCAGCCTCCGAAGGGTTGCCCAGAATCAAATTAAAATATCAATAAGCTTTTTTTAAGTGAGCATACAAATGTATGCATCGTTTTGTAAATTAAATAAACAGTCTCCAAGAACTTGAAGAAGACCGGAGGAGGCTGTGAGGCTGTCTCGAAGGAGCTGCAATAGAACTAGCAGCCAGGGGACACTTGCCCCAGGCCTCCTAGAAGGGCCCCCCTGGAATTCAGGGCCAGGTGACTGGACTCAGTCATTTTAGAAGGGGCTGGCTGCAGGCTCCCTTTCGTTCTGTTTGCTGATTTTTTCAGGGGCCCTGGTGAGCGAGGGTGCCGGGGCCGTAGTGTCTGTAGTTAACATGTCTTTGTCCTGCTGGCTGGAATGAGCAGATGTTCCTGAAACACCTCCTGGCTGCTCCTCTTCCTGCATGTCCATGTTGCATTCTGCAATCTGCCGTATTCTCTGTCTTAGACGTTCTCTTCCCTTCCAAGGGAGGACGGTGGCGCTCAGAACCTCAGAGCTGTTGTTCTAAAGCTCCATGGTTTCACACTCAGCCATTTGGGGAGCTCATGGGTGCCGTTCCAGAGTTCCAGAAGGCTGAGTTCACAAATAACTGGCTGACAGATTTCCAAACCATTTCACTGAGCATGTGGATGTTGGCTTGGATAGGAATCTGGGCCAGTCAGTGCTTGGGCCGTGTGTGAGGGTAGAGGGCAGAGGGCTGTGGGTTGGCCTCTGTTACTTCACTTTTCCCCCCTTCTGTGCTTGTGTTGTGCGGGAAGGTGGGGCAGGGGCTGTCCAAGTGCAGGGTTGGCACAGCTGCTGCCCTCAGGCCCTGGCATGGAAGCATCTGATGGAGCGAGTTCTTGTCCTTTGGCCCAAGGTCATGCTCTGTTGGGTTTCACTGGCCTTGGAAAATGGTAGCTTGATCTCAAAGGTGACAAAATATGAGGGAGAGACATTTTGGGAGCCAGGTTCCGTCCTTTCTGTCATGTGCACTAAAGTGGGTCAAATCTGCCATGAGAGGCAGAGACCCGAGGCTCTGGGCTCATCCTGCAAATTCAGAAACGACAATCTGGAGACGGCACAGCCTTCCAGCCTGCACAGCAGAGTGCTCGTGTGCCCAGATCCCTCAGTCTGTGTTCTCCAAAGTCTCCCAGGGTAGAAAGCATATGTGTGGGGACTTCTCCCCAGCCACAGGGAATGGGGACTTTCCTTCCTGGAAAGGCCGGGGTCCGCGTCTAGCACTTCCTCCCTCAAGAAGCCAGTCCACACTGCAGGCCTGCCCCGGCTTGCCTGTCCAGTGTTCTGTGCCAGAACGCAAAAGCCCGTTTTTCCGTCCACCGCAGACCTTCCTCTTCTGATCGGCATCTTATTCCTGTGGCCTTCGTGTCTGAGAAATGGTTTGAAATCTCCTGCTGACTGGCCGAAGTCTTTTTTACCTCCTGGGGGCAGGGCAGACGCCATGTGACTGTTTCATGGTAGGTGCCTCTCTTTGGATGTTCCTGTTTTTTTCTCTTCCCTTCCCTCTCCCCCCACCCTCCCCTGCATTTTGGGATAGTCGGAAGCCCTTCTAGACGTGGTGGGTGGATTTCCAATGGCACCACTCCTCTGAACAGGAGCCAGGAAGCTGGGCTTTTGATCTTAATGTTGGGTTTGTTAGAAGTGCCCTCCTCGTCCTGGGGAGGAGAGGGACAGACACTCACGCACCCTGATGACACGTCCTGACTATTCTTATCGGTGCCCCTCCTTCCCGCAGGAAGGCCACCACGCGCGTGGCCTACGTGGCAGGGAAAGTCATTCCCTGAAACAAGTGACAATTACAGCTCTCATGTCCCGTAACAGGAAGAGATTAGGGCAGCGGCCAGGGAGGCCGGAGTCGCGCCTCCTCCGTCACGTGTCTTTACCTCGGGGGAGGGCGCGAGGCAGAATTAAAATACAATTTTGAAACATAAAAATAAGAGATAAGAAAGAAAATGATAAAGAAAGAAAGGGAAGAGTTGAGACATCCACTAATTTGAAGCCAGGAGCCGGCACCCAGACAGGATGAGTTTTCCACGCTCTGCTGGATGGGAACATTTGGTTTGCTTTCAGTGATATTAACTTTAACGCTCACGTTAAATTACCTCCTTCTGTGCAGAGTCTCTGAGCACTCGGGCTGCTGAGGGGAAAGAGCATTTCGCCCTCCTGACTGCACATCCCATGCATTCTATAAGCACAGCCCATGGGTGCAGCCAGAGGGTTTCCTGCTGTTTTCGTGGTTCTTTTCAATGCAGGGCTTTCTAAACATCTTCACCTGCTTCCTTCCAAAGGTGACCTCAGATCCCTTCCATGAGTAGGGAGCCCTATTTCTAGGATGCACTACCAATATTTGAAAATATTTCTTTCTCACGTTTTGTCCACTTTCTGATATGGGGGACTGAACGGACCGTGTACTCAGGGGCCCAGGGACAGGGAAGGTCTTGAGGACTCAGCGGGCTCCACGTAGCTTGGGGCGGGGAGCCGGCTGCAGTCAGAGAGGGGAGTGAATCGGTCAGTTCCTCATCCTGGCATTGATGAACCGCATGTTTGCTCCAAATCAAATCTCCAGCCCTCACTCCCTATCCCGAAGCCAACATGTTCTGCCAACTGGCAAAGAAACGTAATTAGATTAGAACGGGAACTGAGCCGCCCTGCAAGGGCCTTTGCTGCGGCAGGTACGAGGCAGCTTGTCCCCACCATTCAATGGGGGGATGTGCGGCCTGGAGCCTCCGTCAGCAGCCAGTACCCGTGTCCGCCTCACCACGGCTCCCCTGGTGAAGGGAGCCCCTTTTGGAGTGCCAGCCAAGCCAGCCACAGGGAGCGGGCTTCCTCGCAGCGCGGTCCTCTACCCCCCCGGAAAGCCGCCATAGGGACTGGTTCTGGCGGTGGCCGGCATCTCTGTTATGATTCTTTAAATTTGTTGATGCATAATTCATTGACCTGGGAGACGCTGGGCCTTAGGGTCAGAGACCCTCACTCCTTCCTGCCGAGAGCCACAGGCCCACAGAACTGGAGAAGTCAACTCCAGGGACAGCTCCCTAATACGGATGTTCGCACAGCAGCTTGTGGAGCACTTTTTACTTGCTCAGTCCTCCTAGCAATCCCTTTTCCAAGTGGGGAAACTGAGGCAGTGGGCGGTTAAATGACTTAGCCGAAGTCAGCTCCCTAGGGGAAAGGAGACAGCTTCCTAATGTTTGCACAATAGCTCGTGGACCACTTTTTGCTTGCTCAGTGCTGCCAGCAATCCCCTTTACAAGTGGGGAAACTGAGGCAGTGGGCGGTTAAATGACTTGGCCGAGATCAGCCAGGTTGTAAGTGGAGGGGCTGGATCGCCCGATGGCTGCCTGACTCCCAGAGTTCCCCTGCCCAGTCCAGAGGCCTGAGCCCAGGGATCCTTCCTTTCCATTACAACCAGAAGCTGCAGCACTGACTTTGCAAAAACAAGATGAAACCTAGGGCAAAAAAAATTCCTGTTTTTATTTACTTATCTGCCCCATAAAACCTTTGTGTCTCATCAGCCTGGTCCTCCCCTTCCAGCAGCACGAGGCACTGAAGGCCCCCCCAGAAACACTGTTGGTGGGCCAGCCCTGAGCTGCGGCCGCAGCAAAGGCAAGAGATATGGGTGCCCCCAGATGGGCCCCAGGTGGACCCCACTTCCCAACTATGCCCGAGGAGCTGTTTCAGGACCACCTGCATTTCTACAAGGAACAGCTCTGCATCTAAAGAGCTCACCCCATCCCCGTGGCTCTCAGATATGTCGTCCACAGAGTTCCAAAGAGCCCGTGGGACTTACTGCAAGCCAGCCGTGCTCACCCTTCAAATCTGCCGACACGAAGCCTCGGCTTACTCCTGGTGGTCTCCTTCTCAGTAGCTGCGGACCTGGAGGGCCACGCACACAGCCTCGTTAGTCCTTGATAAACGCTGAAAGATTCCGTCGCAGCTTGCAGGAAGACCGTTTATCATTTGCTGGCATGAAAGCGCTGGGATTCTAAGTATCCCCTGAATCTTGCAGTTAATGCCTGGACGTGAGCATCGGGTGCGGAATAGCCAGAGATGTGTCGGAGTTGCTGGAGCACTTACTGTCCCTGAATAAATAGCAATTAATAGTAAAACATTTCATTAAGGTTTGAGAGCCAGCGGAGCTGTTTCTCGCGAGTCACTGGGAAGCCTCTCCAAACGCGTCTTTAATGAAGACGAGCCCATTTCTTACCACACCGCTGTCTCCGCCCTCCAATCCGTGTGCACATTTGAGGCCCACGTGGCAGCCACGTTGGTTTACCTGCAAGCGGTTGTCCGGGATGCCAGTGGCTCCGGGGAAGATGTGCACCCTAGATTCGGCCTTCATGAGAGATTCCAACACATTCTTGCCGCAGAACACCTTCGTGGTGGGGCCAGATTGCTCCTCACAAAGACAGAATGAAGCCGGCCCTTGTGCTCCAAGGAAGGGCCTGGAAAGCAGGCCTGCACTGACTCTCGGACTAATTCCCTGTCGTCTTCCACACAGCAGGTAAGCGTCAGCAGACCTCATGAATGTCCGCCTCTTTCCCTTTGCCAAGGCCACCTCATTCTGAACGGAGCCTACAAAGTCATAAAAGCTCTGGAATCCGAAGCCAGGGAGAAATAAATCGTGCATTATTGTTATTTGCAAAAACACATGGAAGACACAACTAATCAAAAAACACGAAGTGCACCTGCGTCTTCCCACTTTGTTCTTCAAAAATATACATTAACAGAATATCAAACTCTTGTTATTCAAAGGAGCCTGTTTTTCAAAGCAGCATCCGTACCCTCTGGAAGCTGTGCTCTCTGAGCTGAGAACAGCACCACGAACACCTTGGGAGAAAGTAGCCCCTTCAGATTGTAGAGAAATTCTGCCCGGCCTCAAGGGCACCTGCCAGCCTGTTTGCTTTTCTTGTTTTTTTGGTAAAAGCAGACATTGGTCATTACACCCAGTGACCCACCGTGAGGCACACTGCCCAGTGGGGCCAGGCCGGCCCAGAGTCTCCTTCCAGGCAGCAGAGGGCAGAATTTATCCCAGACCCCGATCTGGAAGATGGCTTTGCCAGACACACACAGCTTCCCTTTCGGGCCAGGGAACCCTGGTGGACATCCACCTTCAGCCATGTTATTCTCCAGCGATGGGGTCCAGGGATCACCTTCTCTGTCTTTCCCAGCTGGCCTGGGACCCTCAGTCCCTCTCAGGGTTTAGTGCCAAATGAGAGGCTCGTGTGCTAAGTGTGGCACAGAAAACCCAAGTAGCTCAAGTTTGAGCAGCAGGGCTTTGGCGGAGCATGGGCAACCTCAGACCCTCCTCCTCGGCCAGGGCTACGATGCCGCCTTGGTCTTGCAGGAAGCCTCTCCGCCCTCTGCAAAGCCAGTGTGGCTCTGGAAATGGCCATGCAAGGTGCAGGATTGGCGCCATCTCTCTCTTTCTCTCTGTCTCTCTCCCTCTCTCCCTTTTCTCTCTTTTCCATCCTGAGACACAGAGTAGAGAGATGCTTGTAGTCTTGGGAGAGGCTCCCTTCCCTGCGTGGCTGGGGACACCTGGCGCTCGGGGCACAGGCTGCCACCCACGAGTCGATCCTGCACGTGTATCTGTGGCTCTCTGCATCAGCATCTACCTGCGTCCCCGGAGGTTGTTTCCAGCCATTAAGGATGAGTCTCAGGGACTGAGGACAAAGCTGCTTCACACCCTGAGCCTCCTCCAGCGATGATTCCCCACTCCAGGCCAGGCATAGAGCTGGAACCTGCATGGACCCATAGTGAACAGGCAGGAGACCCCCATTCTCAGGGTGCTGTCCTGCCAGCAGGGAATGCTTCGCCCACCTGCCCAAATCAAGCTCAATGCAGATGGTCCCAGGCCTGAGATGTCAATAGAGGATGTGTGTAGGAAGGAACGGAGCATCCAGGAAGGCCTCCCCAGGGAGGTGATCTCTCCAGCCAAGACCTGAGGGATTTGAGGCTTGAGATTTGCAACTTGAAATCAGGGAACCTGGAACATAGAAAGGAAGAAGAAGAAAAACCAGGTGGAGAGGCGGCCAGGACCCAGGGCAGAAGGAGCTCATGAGCCAGCGTAGGAAGCACGGGAGACCTTCTCTTTTTTTTGAGACGGAGTCTCCCTCTGTCACCCAGGCTGGAGTGCAGTGGCTCGATCGTGGCTCACTGTAACCTCCACCTCCGCCTTCACACGGGAGACTTTCAGGTGGGAAAGTGGCAGGATAACGTCTACCTGAGAACACCTCCGGAGCATGGCCGGACACAGGCAAGGGGTGGAAGCTGCTCGTCTGGCCTTTACTCTCCTGTTTAAGGTCAGGATCAAGGATTGGAAAGCAACCGGGGCCATGGTTCCTGCAGGAAACCATTCTAATGAAGGTGGCAGCCACATCACTTCCGGTCCAACTCCAGAGAAAGGTTGTGGCCTTGTGAATAATCAGTGATCAGGAAACACAGGGACAGCAGCTTACACCGGTGACTGTCCCGGGACACCAGGACCCAGTGTAGGGTCTCCAAGCCCAGCCTCTAGTGACCCCAATATTTTTATCTCCCTTTTAAGAAAAGTTTTAACTGTGGTAAATATACTTAACATACAATTGAGCATTTCACCCTGTATGCACTGGTTCAGTGGCCTGCGGGTCTCCACCGTGCTATGCAGGTGTCTTCACGAGCCAGCTCCACCTCCTCCCACCACCCTGTATTGAATCTCCACGCCCAGTGAACACTCACCCCCCCATCTCCCCCAGGCCTGGCCCCCCGTTCTTCTCTGTGTCTCTGTGGATTTGGTGACTCTGGTACTTCGCATAGTAGAATCATACGGCATTTGTCTCCACATTTTTTAACTTTCAACAGCAATAGCAAGGTGGACCTGTAAGAAGGATATTTCTCTCTGTGTTGTAATAATTAATTCATTTTTTAAGTCCCTCTTCCCCAAATCCTGGGAATGTGGAAGAGGTGGGTGGGTGTCAATTCCCAGCACATTGACAAATCCTGAGAATGTGGAAGAGCTGGAGTAAGGCTACCAAGAGTGACCCAGCACTGAACCAAAAGCATGTTCTCCTCTTTTTTTTAAATTTTTTGAGACAGAGCCTTAATCTGTTGCCCAGGCTGGAGTGCAATGGCGCCATCTCAGCTCACTGCAACCTCCACCTCCAGGTTCAAGCGATTCTCATGCCTCATCTTCCCAAGTAACTAGGACTACAGGCGTGTGCCACCACGCCCAGCTAATTTTTGTATTTTTAGTAGAGATGAGGTTTCACCATGTTGGCCAGTACACCCCCTTTCTTTACATGCAGTGACCCCTGTGTCCACAGCAGCTGGTCTTCCCACAGAGCTGAGCAGAACACTTAGCTTCATGAAGTTTTCCACACGGGTGTCATTTGGAGGCAGCAGGCAGGAGGGTGACGCTCAGAGCCCAGGCTCTTATCCAGACACAGAGGGGTCCAGGGAAAAAACCAGCCCCTCACTCCCACCTTCAGATGAGTAGATCTGGCGCACTGAGGCTCCTGGAGACAATCGGGGACGCGATGCCGCGCAGGAGGAGCTGTTCCGCAGCCTGCCAGCCTCCCCGGCCACTCCTGGGATGTATCCTGCAGACAGACAGCAGGTGTGTCCCACCTGGGGCCCCTCGTCCCCCATCCCAACCAGAATCACTGCAATGAGCTCAGGTGATTCAGGAGAGAGAAAGCCACACCCTCGTCTTTGAGAAGAACCGGGGAATGGACCCAGGACTGGCAGTCACGGAACTCACCTGGGGAGCTCTGAAAATCCCATGTTCACAGGCACTACCCCAAGAACCTGATTCCAGGTCTCCAGAGGTGGGCCTGGGAATCTGCATTTCTGAAAGGCTCCATCGATGGCTATGATGGAGCCGGTCTGGCAGCGTGCTGTGTCTGGAACTGCTGGAAAAATTCTAGAGCTGCCACTGAGTGCTTTTCCAACTTCATTTTGGGATCAGCGCGAACACCCACCCCGTGCCGAGACTTTCTAATACATGTCATCTGCACAGATGAGGACATGGTGGCATTTCCTTTCTATTGTTGAGAGTCCTAGTTGCCTGTAGTTGAGAGGAGCTCTGAGTGACAGCGGAGGGACCCAGACAGCACCCCATCTCTGTGACGGGGACGCAGCTTTGAGCAGAGGGTCCCTGGGTGGGGCCATGACATCTTCCAGCTCACCTGGCCATGCCCAGGATGACTCCCTGAGGGGTACTGAGCTACTGGGGGCTCTCACTGAGCCAAGGACACTGCCTTCCCCATTTTCTGAGGCTCGGGCTGGCTGGGTAGGCACTGCCCCTTCTCAGTCCGCCTGCTGAAGCAGCAGTCGCAGTCAGCCCACCTGACCTGTGCACAGGTCGGACTCGCCTTCTCTCTCTTCAGCAAGCTCACCTCTGGGGAGAGGTGGGATATGGATTATCTGATGGAATCCATTTATCTCTCCTGAGTCCTGGCCTCAGGGAGCCTGTAGCTGAGCAGTGATCAGAAACAGGTGCCCCGTCTTCCTGCAGCACAGGAGTGGAGCTGGCCCCACGCCACCATCTACGGACAGGGAGTGAACGCTGGGCTGCCACACTCAGGCCCTGACGTGCACTCCTGGGACCTGATGCCCCTGCGCCCCCACCATGAGTTAGTAGAGGGGGTGGTCCCAGCCCCTGGTAGCAGGTTCAGAGCTCTGCAGATGACCAGAATTCACATAAGCTTCAGGCCCCCACTTCATGCCCCAAGATTCCCAGTGTTTCTTCCAGTTCCTGCTGACCAGTTCTAGTGAGGCCTTGCCCACCTTCCAAGGACCACCCTCCGTGTCAGTGAACCCATGAGGGCAGTGATCAGGCTCTGATCACACACAGGGGTGCCGCGTGTGGGGGCCCCGTGCGACCCCTGGGCCGCTGCCATTTAATCTCCTCTTGTTTTCTCTCCACACAGGATTCCGTTGGTGAACCTGTAAAAACAAAACAAACAAAACAAAACAAAAAAAGACAAAATCTAAAACTAAGCTATCTAAGGCGGAGGGTCCCCGCACCTACCACTTCTGTTTGCCGGTGGGAAACTCGCAGAGCAGGACGCTCTAGGCCAAATCTATTTTTGTAAAAGTGCTCATGCCTATGGGTGACTGCCTTCTCCCAGAGTTTTCTTTGGAGAACAGAAAGAAGCAATGCAGGAAAGGAACCGGAGGCAGAGACGAGGACACCCAGCGAAAGGGCCGGGAGGAAGCATCCGAAACCTAGGATTCGTCCTACGATTCTGAACCTGTGCCAATAATACCATTATGTGCCATGTACTGACCTGAAAGCCTCGGCCGCAGAGCCGGGGCCCAGCGAATCACGCGGAGAAATCTTACAGAAAACAGGGGTGGGAATCTCTTCCGATAGAGTCGCTATTTCTGGTTAATATACATATATAAATATATAAATACAAACACACAACACACACTTTTTTTGTACTTTAGCAATTTTTGAAGATCTTAAATGTTCTTTTTAAAAAAAATTGTGTTATAGGTTACAAAATCTGATTTATTTAACATGCTTAGTATGAACAGAATAAACCAGTGTTTTCTACTTTGGCAACTCACGTCACACACATATTACACACATGTGCGCACACACACACACAGTACACACACATGCATATATTCGCATCTATTGGAAATGCAGTTCCACAGGTGAGCATATTCTTTCTGGTGACCTGGTATTCCATCACCGTTCACCCAGGGAGGGGACAGCATCGACCCAGACGAGGAGGCGCTTAAATGACACCTCCTGCATTGGCTAGACATTCGGTGAGTGGCATTAAATGTGTGACTTACGATCTTGGGCTAGAATGAAGAATGCCATGGTTTTATATATGTATATATATATATGTTTGTGTATATATATATACATATGCATAAATATGATTTTTTTTCCATTTAAATGTTGGAAGATGCTACCTAACAGCCACGCTCACACTGACGTAGCTGGTTGCTTACAAACGGGCCTGAGGCTCGGGTTGGGTGGGCGGTGGATTCTCGGATGTGTGTGTCATACAAGCATAGACTGGATTAAAGACCTTTTCCAGTTCCAAAAATTAAAGGAGTATATCCTTACGACGTGTGTGTGTGATGTCAGGACAGAACTTAGATATACGTGAAGGGCCCCAGTTGGTGTGAAAATGAAAAATAGTCATTCTGTGTGCAGACCACTCAGGCTGCTGCACCCGGGCGGTGCCCGGGCTGGCGCTGCGTTGCCTTCCTTGGTGCAGGTGGGCAGGTGTTGCTCGCTTTTTCTAGGGCCCATGGGTGATTGGAATCTTGGGGGAAGCCTTAACAAAAAGGCTGTTCTCCCATCAGTTTCCAGTGGCCAACGGATGTTTCTGTTTTGTCATTGAGAGTCCTACTGTAGAGCTTCCTAGTGGAAACAGGGGCCAGACCTCAGCCTCAGTACAGAGAATCCCAACCACACACTTTATAAAAAACACTGCCATGCCTCAGGGCCTCCCTCCCAAGCCTCGTCTGAAGCGGGCTCACGGGTGTCCCAGACTTGCGGTCAACAGGGGGTGCTGTAGGGGTGTAGGGAGGCATCTCATGGCCCGCACTGTGCCTCCTTAGAGGACATTTCCCGTCTATGGAAGACGCCTAAGGTGGTGTGGGTCACTGTCTCCAAAGGCTATATTTCTCACGCACAGTCCACGTGCAACTTTGATTTCAGCGGTAGAGTGCATAAGCCAATTCAGTGAAATGTCACGGGCCAGGTGAAAAGGTGAAAGATCACACAGACAGCTGACCTCCCTCTTCTCACTGGCCAGGCTGATGACCTTCTGATTCTTCCCTTGGGCTCAGTCTCCCTCTAAAACACCTTGAAACGTGTTTGAAAAGTTCACTTTTATGTCTCCTGAAACGAGAGCCTAGTCATGCCTCCAGAGGGGAAAGCATTGTTTTTGTGACACAGCAGTGCTGAGGTCTATATCCGGGGTGTTGCTCACGAATTAGGAAAAGTTGTTCTTTGGTTTCTGTTCTGTCGTTTTCCCCCAAGCTTTGGCACATACCGAGACAATGCAAACATCCGCCAGTGGCATTTGTCCGTCTCCAGGCTCCTGGCACTCACCTGCACGGCGCTCCAGCCTGCAGCCCTCTCCGTGCGTGCGTCCTCCGGCCTCGTCCACCCCATTCTCCTCCAACCACTCCCTCCTCCTGACTCCAGGTGAGCACAGGGGGTGTGAGTGCGCGGTGAGGGCCGTCCGCTTTGTCTGGCAGGCAGTGGGGGCTGCTCCTCTGCTCTTTGATGTTCTAAGCTCAGGTGTGAGCCCCACAGAAGAGGAGGTAACCGGCAGGGGGGCCCCGTTGGCTCACTGACCATGAGAACCCAGGAGTCCCGAGGGACTCCTGGTATCTGCTCTGTCATCTCCCTGCAGCTCAGCCCCCTTCCCCGACCCTGGGCTGCACCCTGGATGCCCTCAACTCTTTCCTGGGTCCATAAGACATGGAGCCTTGGAAGGAAACATAAAGCAGCAACCCCCTGGTCCCGCCTCAGAGCCACCGACTCAAGGCAGGGCTGTGAGACCCACCCAGGCACCACCACCAGACCAGCCGCTGCGTGCACATTCCACACCCGAAAGTCCGCTTCTGCACCAACATGACGTCCATCAGAATAAATCCACGCGGGCAGAGGCTGCTGTGCCCGGATGATGGAGGCAGTGTATGTAAAGATGTGTTATTTTGCTTTTTAAAATGGTTATCTGCTCTCCCAGACCCTGCAGCTGGGATCGTTGTCTAGATAAGAGGAGATAATGACTGAAAGTAAGCGGACCCAGGAAACGCAGCAGCAGCCGCAGTGAGGTCTGCACCGGAGCACAGGACTCTCCTGCTCCGGGCTGTACGTATGCGTCATGCCCACGCACTTGGTGTGTCGGTGGCTGCTGGGTTGGCCCCGTCAGTCCTTCTGCAGCCTTGGCGTAGTGCTTCAAGCTGGTTGGTGCCCTCTTTTCTCTGCTTGACCCCTGGAATTCTAATAGCAGACACTTCCCTTCCCTCACCCAAGGCCTGATCCTTACCTCTGCTCGAGCTTTCGTTCCTCAAGAACAGAACTCCAAGGAAGGGTGACGTGGTTTGTTAAAGTTCCCCAGTGTTTGTCCACTTCCATCTCACTACTCATGGAGTCTCAGAGATCCCACAATCGCAAATCCCCTGGCAGCATCCTGGCACCTGGCATTTGCCTTTGAAGCTTTAGAAACAGCTGGGAATCCGCTCCTTGTACAGTCAAGTCCATTTCTGGACGAAGTCGCTCTGAATCTTCACATGCTTGATGTCACTTTTGCCTGATGGGAAGATGCGTGTAAGTACTCTGGTTTCCGAGTTTGGCGTGAGAAATGCAGGGTTCTCTGGGCATGGTCGGGGGGCTTATTCGCCATTTCCCACTGGGCTCAGATTCCGGCCACGACCAAGACAAAGCCAAGCCTTCTCATGCAACGTGGAAGCATAGTGACAGCCCAGGGAGTGTGGAGGGGGCCGTCAGTGTTCCTAGTTACTGCCCTCCCTGCATACCAAAGGGAGAGGCCACTTAGGCGACCTTTTCTTCTCTGTAATATTTCTAGTCCTTCCCAGTCTTCAGTTTGAGTGGACTTCTCATATCACATTCAGCTCCCAGATATTCATTCCAGTCCTTCCTGGAGTGTCTTGAAATTAGAAACCTGGACTCATCAGCAACCCCACCCACTCTTTGAATCCGAACACCAGGAAGCCCGTTATTACTTATGTGATCTTACCATCTTAAATCAGTCCTTTCTTTCCACATGACACTTTCACAGCCATATTTTAGCATCAGGAAAAGCCATGCTTACAAGGTTTTGTCTTCAGAATTGTGTGTGTCATGCCTAGGGTGTAGGCCATATTAAAAGGTGAATGCACTGAAGGATCAACCTGCCACCTTGAAATGTCTCCATTTTGACCCTGTTGCCCATGGAGAGGTATCTTACCCTTTTGCTCTTTTGCCCAGGCGGTCCAGGATTGTCTGTAGCTCAGGAAGCTGGACTGACCCCATATCTTGAAAGACAAGACCAAGAACCAGGGGTGAGGCCGGGACTCTCACTCAGCCTTTTCATGGTCAGGCTGGGCCTTCACATACTTATTTCGAGATGGCACAGAACACACATTCTTTCGTCCATCTGTTGACACCATCACCCTCTTTCATCAAGGTGGTCTCTTTCGTCAGGGCGTACATGAAATTGGATGCTTCACTGGGCTGTCTTCTCCCCTACACCCGCCCCTGCCACAGAGCCATTTCTTAAGTCACAGTGGGAAAAGATGCCAAGACGCCTGCCTGATGTCGAGGCATTCTTGTTTCAGTATGTGAGTTCTTAAGACACGACTCACATACACCATTGGAGAGAAACAGCCCAATCTGGATCACCGTGACATGCGGATCAGTCAGTCATCCTCTAATTCAACAAAATTATTCGTTCAACTTCTACCACACTGGCAATACAGTCAGAGGCAAGGTGGGCACAGTTATGCCCTTGTGGGTTTCACGTTCTGCAGTGGGAGGAAGCGGATGATTAATGTGAAAGCAAACAAAAATAATTCCCAGAGAGGAAAAGCAGTAGGAAGAAAGAGCAGAGTGATGGGGTCGGGGCAGAGAAGGAGGGAGGGGAAGCGGGAGAGCGGGGGGATTGAGGGGGAAGAAGCGGAGGAAGGGGTTGTCTGCATCTCCTCCTGCCACCTGTCACCTCTGGGAAATTACCACTTGCTGCCTGAGGATGGTCTGGTGTGGGATGGAGCAGGAAGGCCTTAGTCTTAGCTCTTGGCTAAACATGCAGTGCAGCCCTGAGGATAAGACACTGTGGTTGTTACAGTGCCTGGTTCTCCACCAAATTCCTCAGCCATTCTAGCAAGAGTGGAAGCATAGGGGCAGGTTCAGGTTGAGGGCCGCTGCCCTGGTGATGAGCTTACCCCATCCCTGGGCACTGGCTGTGCCCCAGCCCCTCCCCGTATTGGTCCCATCTGTCGGGTCGACAGGCCAACCAGGTCTTAAGTCAGCCAAGTCTCAAGGAGGATAAGGGGGTTGGAGGACAGAGACTTGGCCCTCAGGGCACGGGCACCATGGGGGTGCCATTCCTCTTGGTGCCAGAAGGCAGCTGCCTCTCCAGAAGCTCCCCCAGCACTGAGCGCACTTAGCAGCATCCTTCTTCAACGGCATCTGCTTTTAAGTAAGCAGCGATTCCTACACATGCCGTGATTCATGTAATTTTTGAGTGGTTACTTTGGTGCAGTTTGTCAATTTGCTCTGCCATACTGTTTTTTGATTGTTTGTTTGTTTTCCAGTGTAAATAGCACAGCCCACATAAATGAGCCAAACTCATCATCTGAGGATCTTTGATTATTCTTCCCCACTTATTTTATGTCGACGTGCCGCCTGCTAGGAAGATAAACTCCCTCTTCTTTGCTCACTCTGAGCCGAGCTCTCTGTGTTAGTTATACTCGGCCTTATCTGAGGTTCCAGAAAGGTCTTAAATGATTGTTTGGGGTTTTGAAACATGCTACCAGCCCTTCCTTCCAAAGAGCATGAAGCATGGAGCTGAGTTTTTGTGTTTCTGGGTTTAGAGCTTGTATTTGGATGTAAGGTGTGACTAAAAACAGGTCTAGACAGAGAACCTCTGTCTTTTAAATCACCCCAGCCCTCAGTCAAACAGAAAGAATGAGTTTCTTCTGACCTCAAATCATTCTAGAAAGGTCTCAGCTATTGAGCATGATAGTCAGTCTCCAGAGTTCATATTGGTTGCCTTGTGACCAAGCCATCCCTAGCTAGGAAACTTAACTCTTTGCACTACCTGCCTTTATGCTGAAGGGCCCACAGGAACATGAGAACACTTGCGCTTTGTCCTAGGAGCGGCCCCACCCACCTCCCCACCTGAAACATAGAGAACAGCCAGCTTCATGCAGCAGCCCCCAAACGTCCTGTCTTCTGTCTTATTTCACTTTGGTTGCAGGGGGTTAAATACATAGGCCACCGCTGACTAAGATAGTGGTGGGCACAATGGCCCACAGAATATCCAGGAGCAAGACAGGCGATGTTAGTCTTGGGGTCAGTAAGGCAGTAGAGTGTGAGGAGGGAAGTTCTCTCCATCAATTCCCAAACACACCAGCCGTGAGTCCCCACCCCACACCTGTAGACACATAGCCCATGCCCTGTTGTAAAGGTGACTGAAGAGAATGGTCAACTCGGTGGTGATGGGCCTGCCTGGGAGCTAAAAGCATGAAATGACTCCTCCCTGTAGCTCCATTGCCTTTGCTTCTTGATGGATTCCCTGCTAAATGTTCTAACAGCTACTGTACGTAGAATCAAGAGAGCAGTTTTGAATGAGCCATAAATCTAAGTCATATGTAAGAGGCATAATATAAATTGGGCCAAGCTTCCCCATCTGGGACACACACGTTTCTAGAGTTTAAACACTAGTGAGTAGTGGAGGAAGGGAACAGTGACTGTATTAATGGCCATATAAATGATCTACCTGTCTTCTCATGTAGGCTTGAACCAGAATCTATGTATGCCATAGATAACAGTCAATTAAATGGGTTAATGTGCTAAGCCAAGAGAGTTCTTAAGACGTGTGCATGGGACTGGATTAATTCTTGTCTATATCTTAGATTCCATAGTAAAACATCTGTTGAGTTACATGCGGGAGGGAAGAATGCAGGGAGCATTGGACTGTAGGAAATTCTCTTTTATACAAGTTAATTAGTTTTGTCTCTGGTGGCTCTCTCTTAAAACAGAATCCCCTGGAGATCCAGGTTTTCCTGTTGTAATTCCACACCCAAATATTTGCAACAGGAAATAACAACTCCCTGGAGACTTCAGTCTTGCATGGGCACAAGCAGCTCACACTGGTTAGCTTTGGTCAGATTTCATCATTTCTGCAACAAAATTTCTTGGTGTGGATGTTGATAGCTTCTGGGTTGGCAAACTGGCAGTTCACTCTAGTCGTACTGAATTTGGCAAGTTCTTTTACCCAGAAAACTGGGGATAGCTTTGGCCATGGAAGGAGCAAGAACCCCATGCAGTCCTAAGCTCTGTTTTTTTCCTTTTTGGCATCATTGTGTACTGTGAAGACTCACAGCCACTGCTAATGCAGCATAGGGGACACTTTGAGGAGCCCCAGCATAATCACTTGAAATCATCGTACAGGGAGCTTCAGGGACAAACACCATTGCATCAATCCCTGGGCCAGTGTTTCACTTCCTGATAGAATGATCCCATTCCTATTCACTCTTCAGCTGTCCCAAGCCAAAAGGGAAAATTTGAAACTCAGTATGACACCCCAACCCTAATTTCCAGCCTTTGGAGGGCTCACCTGGGGCATGGGAGAGAAAGGACTTTGTTGAAGTCTCAGGCTGCTGAGAACCATGTATGTGCATAGGAGCAAGCCGATGGCATGGCTCTTGACAAGGTCTTCTAGAGGGCAGCAGCTACTGCTCCCAGGGGAATCCTCTCCTTTTGCCTCCACAGTCTATTCTGGGGTGGAAATGCCATTCTCTATTATTTCTGTCGCTTACATGTGGATTTCTAATACCAAGTTCTGTGACTGCCCAGACCACTTATGGTCTATGAAGCAATATGGGAGTCTCTTTCTTGAGTGTGCAGCATGTCAACATGAACTTGACCCTACAAACTGTGGGGAGCAGGATTCTCTAAGGTGCTCTTAGATATGGTGTCACTTCCACATACAAGCACAATTCTCCCAGTTAAGGGACTGGAAGATAATCGGAGCAACTGGTTTCAAAAAGCCCATGGGCGTGTCAGGCAGGGTGTCTGGCCACACCCTCCTTGAATTTAACTGCCACAATCTATCTGCAGATGTTTTTTTATTCTGTTACCTGTCTTTCACTTGTTTGCGTTGCTCCTTCTGAAGCCAGAGGGTGAAAGGCCCTGGCAAAGTTAGTTCTCAATCAACTGATGATAACTGTGGTCCTTAAAGGTGAATTCTCACCCCGAGGTGACCCACACAGGCTCTGCGAACATCTCAGGATCTATCACGTCATGTTGCTTGGTGTGAAGATGGAAGAACAAAGTCCACGTCAGTTTCTGCCCCTTCAAACGGTGTGTTGATATGAAACATTGGGACCTGGCAGAAACATGTGCCTAGTTGGCAGCATCAAGTAATGGTCTTCTCAGAGTTTTTCTTTCTTTTATTTTTTTTTTTAATTTCCTCTTCTGGCAGCCCCATTTGGATCATTCCCTCTCTTTCTTTCCTGGAGAAACAGGATGGCAGGTGCTGGAGCCCAGAGCAGGGCCTCCCTCCAGCTAAAATGATTTAAAGGGAAAGGAGAATGACAGCAAGGCCCCACGTGAACTTTAATGACCTTATCGATGACGTTTACTAACTTACCATTGGTACCTGGATTGATGAGAGATGAGTGGGACTAAAAGCCAGGATCAGGTTGCTCCACGCATTTGCAGAGCAAGAGTCCCAGGAAGTGAGTTAGACCCAGAAAGTACTGGGCATTGAAGGAAGCGTGAGGCCATCCATTTATAACACTTTTAGAGTCTTTTACATTGTTTTTTCAAAAAGAGCCACGTTTACTGCAAACCATTTAGAAAATGCCAATAACCAAACAGAAGGGAAATGTCTGAAATCTTCCGGCTGTTTAATTCTGTGGAAACTTCACCAAAGACTGAATGCGTGGGGGACGAGTCACAGATATCTCGCGGTGGTTAGCACCAGGGACAAGTCTGGCTCCAACGTGTGTTTTGTGAAGTCTGATTCGCTTTCAAATGCATCTTTGCCAGCTGAACTTATGCACTAAACTTCCTGTTGATCATTAGAGCGTCCGTGCTCAGTGGGAAAGGCAGTCAACCATTTGGATGTTTGGCTTCTCTCAACATCAAGCATTGGCCGTTGGGCACATCTGGGCATTGGTGTGGAATACACAGGATACTCAGAGAAACATCCAAATTATTGACTGGGCTTTTCCCACGGGGCATCTGTCTAAGAGTCACAGATCTGAGAAACAGAAGGACCCAGGTCCACGTTGATGCTCCTAGTGTCTTCAAATAACTCTTGAATTCACTAGGTCTCATTGCATTTATTTAAAGATGGAGCCCATCGTCCCCTCCTCCTCCTCCTTCTCAGCTCACCTATGGAACTAGAAATTCATGAACCCCAAGCTGAACCACGAGACAAGAAATTCAACAGCAACGGCCACACGGCCGGTTTCTTCACAGGTTTCAGAGCTTTGTTCGCCCCAGCCCCTTCCTCATGTATACCAAAACTGGGTTTATTTTCATTTTCCTAAATTATTTTCTGATAAAATAAACTGTTAACTGTTTATTTATACTTTTACAAGGAGCACTTGTTATTTTTCAAAAGGAAAACAAAAGCCTCTCTGTTTTCATGTTCTCCGTGTATCTATACCACAGCTGTCTGTATAGACATATTTATATATCATCTTCTTGAGAGAGTTAACCTCCTGTAGTTTAATGTTGTGGTTCTTTTCTTTAAATGCATATCATAATCATGTTAATAAACAAAAAAAATGACACAATATATGTGGGTGGAGGGCGGGGGGCAGGTGGCTGGGTGTGATTTCCGTACAGGTGAACTTTTATTCCAGATTTTTTTAAGTTGTTTCTGTATTTCAAAGCTATGTATTTGGAAAACATTGTAAATGAAACACCTATATTAACTTTCCTGTGTATATTTAGTACTCTGATGTTGCTATTAAAAAAACATAATATGAAAAAAAAAAAGAAGAGAAAAAAGAATGACCATGAGTGCAGGCCATGACCTTATAAGGACTTATTTTTATGTTATTTCTTTGTTTATTTTTTAACCGTATTACCCGAGACCCCCTCTAAGAACATGGGCGTTGTTTCTATGCCTGTGGTTCAGAGTCCAAGATTTCCTCCCTGAATCTTCATGACTTCCACACCAGTGCTTTGCCCAGTTAAACAACTCCAAAAACACTTTCGGGTCTCAGTGTCTGGGCCCTGGGGTTGGTTTTAACGGAGTCTGAGTTAACCAAGCAGGTCTACCACATTGGATCTGAGACCACACAAGCCCAGAAGCTCAGGGTTGGGGGGTTTCAGTGGCTCTTTTATGGGCCGTTGCAGGCCAGCAAATGTCTTGCAAAGATTTCCTGCAGAGGAAGCCGTGCCCTGGGGAAAAGGTGGGCCCAAGGTTTGTAATTGTGTGCTGGTGCCAAGGCAGGACATTCCAAAGGGCCTCCAGGATCAGAGCCAGGAGACTCCTCACACACTCACAGGATTTGCAGAGTGCAAAAGAGAGCTCTGTCCACTTCAGACATCCTCGGATCAGGCAGGTGGGAGCCAGGCCCCTGCCTCTAGGCCAGCAGTTCTCAATGTGGGGAGATCCTCACTGCCCCCCAGCATCAGGCAATGTCTGGAGCCGTTTCTGGTTGTCACAATGGGGACAGGGATGCTACTGGCATCAGTGTGAAGACGCTATCACACAGCGCACGACAGCCCCCTAACACAGTCTTCCAGCCCCAGAGGCTGAGGTCGAGAAACTCGCCCCTTAGACTGGGTGGGATGCTGCACTTGGATTTGCCCCTCCTGGAGGCAGGCTGTCTTTTGCCCTGATGTGGACGTAAAGGTGGAGCCTTCACATCAGCTGTCCCTGGGCCAGCTGGAGCTAAGCCTCGGGGTATGAGAGCAAGGCTGTGGGGTAGCCCTGTGTTCCAGTGAACCCTGCTCTCAGCCTCAGGTCTACTCTATACCTGCTTAGCACCTTTCAACCTGTCAATGTCTTGTCACTTATTTGAAATTACCTGAACATATCACCAAGGTCATATGCATCATCCATGTATGACAAATGGGGCAGACCAAGCAACACAGTTTCATGGCTGCTTAAGGGGCCCTAGGCCAGGAGGGGGTTCCAGTGGACCAGACCTCACTTAACCCACCTCGGCTCCAACCATAGCCTCACACACCTCCAGAGACAGCCCCAGCACATGGTTGTCTCCTCTCTCTTTCTCTTTCTTTCTTTCTCTTTCTTTCTTTCTTTCTTTCTTTCTTTCTTTCTTTCTTTCTTTCTTTCTTTCTCTTTCTTTCTTTCTTCTTTTTCTTCTTTCTTTCCTTTTTCTTTTCTTTCTTTTTCTTCTTTTTCTTTCTTTTTCTTTCTTTCTTTCTCCCTCACTCTCCTCTTTCTTTCTTCTCTTTTCTTTTGAGACAGGTCTTGCTGTATCTCCCAGGCTGGAGAGCAGTGGCACAATCATAGTTCACTACAGCCTCAAACTCCTGGGCTCAAGCAATCCTCTTTCCTCAGCCTCTTGCCTAGCTGGGAATGCAGGTGTAGGCACCACGCCCATCTCATTTTTAGACTTTTCTATAGGAACCAGGTCTCATTCTGTTGCCCAGGCTAGTCTTGAACTCCTGGCCTGAAACAGTCCTCCTGCTTCAGCCTCCCAAAGCACTGGGTTTCAGGCACGAGCCACCATGTCTGGTCTGGCCCCTCTTCATTCTTAAAGCCATTGTCAAGGGCAAGGACTAGCCACAGAAAGATGAGGGGGAAAGGTGAGTCAGAGCCATGGTCACGGTTTCGGTCGACACCCAGAGCTGATCTGCATGTAGGAGGAGCACATTCCCCGAGGGCCGGCAGAGCTGGAGATACGCAGCCTCAGCCGCCTCGGAGACACAGGAGTGCCGAGGCCTGAACACAGAGTGAAGCGCCTTCCTTACAAGCCTAGAAAAAGCAGCGTTTCCCCTTAATTAGCTCTGGAGAGCAGGTGGCGCTCATCCCCAGCCCCCAACCCTCACCTGCCTCGGAATCGATGGACAATGTACCCGGTGCTTCATCCAGCACCAGGCGCAGGGCACTGGTGACAAAAGCACTTCCGTTCCAACCTTCTCGGCATCCTGCGGTGCCTTTGTCTCCCTCCTGATCCGCATCCTGGGAGCTTCCGCTTGTCTGTGAGGCCAGGGGCTGGCAGAGGGCTAAGGTGACCGCTGGCTTCCCGGGGCACACCCCCTCCTGAGTCAGTGAGGGGCCTAATGTCCTCAGCCATACTGATGAATGGGAGACACAACTGTCTCTAACAAGCAGAAAAAAAACAATACCACTTTGGTCATTTAACTGATTTAGACAAATCAACAGCCTGGATACCATTAAAATAAACTCAATTTGCTCACCAATGAGAGGGGGAAATTGGAATTCTAGTATCCATTTGCTTGTGCTTAGAGCTCTTGCCTTTGAACTAAAGCCAATACAATAAATGCGGGGTCCCAGTGTGACTGAGTAAGTGTGGCAGAGCTGCGTGCGGTGGGCTTCAGAACACACAAGCAGAACAGAAACCCCGTGCACGGAACCAGGCTTTGGGGACTTCCCTCCAGCACAGGCTGAGCCCACTACAGGTTCTCCCCAGCAAATATCCCTACCAACTGTGGGGGGGGGGGCACAGAAGGCAGGAAATATGATTTTGGGGAGCTAGGGGCTCCCCACATCCCTCAAGTGAAGACCATTCAATAGGTTAAGAGTCAAAGGTACATGCTGGGTCTTCTCCAAAAACCAACTGGAACCAACAGCCCGGGCTGATTCCAAGCAGGGAGAGACCCTGGGACTCTGGATCCTGTTAGTCTGCAGATGCTGTCTGCGTGTGTCATGACTCATAAAAGTGCTTGTTCAAACGGATGCTCATCTCCTGTGCTTTATTCATGGGCGTTAACTTCAGAGCTGAGAAATGAAGTTCTAAGGTGTGAGGATAGGTTCCTTCAGGACAGCGGTTCTCAGGGGAGGACTTCCTGCCCAGAGTGATTGAGCACCGCCTGGGGACATTTGGGTCGTCCTAAGTGGTATGAAGGGCACTGACATCTAGAATTTAGAGGCCAAGGATGTCATCACACACCCTGTTTCTCACGGGACAGTCCCACCACAAAAACAATCCTGCCGCAGATGTCAACAGTGCTGACGTTGAGAGCAGTGTTCTCGGAGATGTTGAGGTCGACCTGCTTCGTGCAGAGGGCCGTTGTGAATCAGCACTGCTCGTCGGGTCTTCCCCAGGCCAGCAGCTTCCTTAGGGCTCCGCAGGGTTATCTCAGGAGGCAAAGTGTGAGCTCTCCTTTCCCAGGTTTTTTTGTTTGGTTTGGTTTGGCTTTAAGCCTGGGTGTATCGGTTTTCTATGGCTCCTGTAACAAAACAGCATAAGCTGGATGGCTTAAAATTGTGGGAATTTATTGCATCACAGTTCACAGTTCTGTAAGCCAGCAGGCTGAGACCCAGAGGGACAGAGCCGGGCACCCTCTGAAGGCACTGGGGAAAGGTCTGCTCCAGGCCTCTCTCCTGCTTTTGGTGGTTACTTGGCATGTGGCAGCCTCAATCCAGCCTTCATACGGCACTTTCCCTGTGTGTGTGTCTGTGTGCACATTTCCCCTTTTAGTAACACACCAGTCATACGGGATTGGGGCCCACCTTTCTCCGGTAGGACCTCTTCTTATCTGTCCAGACTCTGTTCTCTGTGTGCCCTCTCCTCCAAAGTTCTCCCCGTCTTAACGAATGGCACCTGCAGTGTCCCTATTTCTAAGTAAGATCACATTCGGAGCTGCTGGGGGTGAGGACTGCAGCATATGCATTTGGTTGGGCGGGCCGGGGGGAGGTGGACACAATTCACCCCACGACACTGGGGAATCAGAGATGCCATCACTTGTATAGAAACCTGCTGCACTTTTCTTTATTCTGCATCTGTCCTGAGAAAATGTGAAGGACCTCAGGCAGCGAGGGGTGCAGAGTGCTCAGAAAGGAGGTTCACATTCCTTCTGCTACCCAGACTGAAGCTAGGGGGCTCGTTCTGGAAACTGGGGATGGTGGTGTCCTCACCTTTTAAAACCAAGGCAGCTGGGCTTCAAAAGGAGAAGCAGCTTCTTCCTAAAGTGACGGTCCCCAGAATAGTGTTTGTGTTTTGGTTTCAGGTTGCCAGATAAAGGTGAAACAGCTGCCACGGTCATATGCCATCATAAAACTTAGAAACAAGGAGAGCAAGGAAAGCAGAATACAGAACTCCTTGCACAGAGAACAGCTGCAAATGCAGAGCTTTGCCTCTTTTTTTTTTTTCTTTATTTGCATCTATGATTTCTTATTTCTGTTTCACTTCTTCCCTGAATTTCTGAGCTTCCGATCTGGCTCTGGCACACTTCATCTGGCAGCATGAAGACTACCCCCCAGTTAGGATCTGCCGTACTGCCAGAGGGAAGGAGGCTGCACCCCTGGAGGGACACTTGGCCACTTGCCTGTGACCCAGCGGGCTCCTAGGAGCATTCCTTCACCTGCTTACCTTTAGCAAAAGGGTCTGGGTTTGCTAAGGAAGCCTGTTATCTATCCAGACTCAGTTCTCTACGTGCCCTCTTCTCCAAAGTTCTCCCCATGTTTTCTAGCTCTTCAGCCTTGAACTTGGCAGAAGTGATGCAGCAAAATTTCTGCCTCCCCACCACCACCATCACTCCGAGGCTGGGGTTCTCCAGGCTGGCAGCGTTTCTAGGAGTGGGGCTGTAGGCGCGAACGCAGGAGGCAGGGTGGGATGGAGAGGGGTCAGCCTCAGCAGCGGGAGGCAGTCTGGCTGTCCTGCTCCGGTGCTTTCACCTCCGCCCACAGTCAGGTCCAGAAGCCTGGAGGTCCCCGGAGTGTCCTTGCTGCTGAAGACAGCAGGCTCAGTTCACTTGTTCTCTTTGGAACTCTTTGGAATGTGTGGACCTCCTGCTGATAGTTTTATAGATCATCACCCAGAGTGTGGTCGTTGAGAGCAACTCTATGCAAACCATCGCTTCTGCAAAGGTACAAAATAATGAGCTGTTGATAATGACACTGAATGAGCAGTGGACACAAACTAGACCTTCCCAGGACCACAAACTACCTCCCACTGACAGATCCCATTAATATCCGTGGGCCTCATGGGACCCGTCACCACCAAGGGCAGCTCAGTGGGGAGAGCATCCTCAGGCTTGAGAACACTTGGCGTTGATTTCGTTAAAGCTGTGTGTCGAGACGGTTCCGCCTGAGACCTGGGTTATCTCATATCCTCTCCAAGTCGGCAGGGGACTCCCCATTATGCTGGATTGCTTTGGATCAGGGAGAAAAAACCATAATGAAGCCATATTTTGGGCATCTGGCTGAGCTTTGTTCTTCCTTTGAGAAAGGAAGCCATACCACAATCACCCCCAAGACGAGGCAGACACCTGGTTTCCTGAACCAGAGCCTTGCTGGCGTGGACACCGTGCCCCACGGCTGAGTCATGGTTGGGGAATGAGTGTCTCTCAGCCCAAGATCTCATATATGAGAACATTATGCAGGAAAATAATGAGCACCATTGAAAGATGTTGCTCACTTTGGGACTGAATTACCACCTAAATCAAACTGACAGTGGGCAGGGGGCTTGTGGAATGAAATTAAGGAGGAAGCTGTATTTCAACTGGGAAATGCGAGGTGCTCTCCAGGAGAGCAGGGCTCCGTTAAATGAAATACAACCCTGAGCTCCTGTTCCATCCTGTGTGATTTATCAGAACCGAGGAGGCTCGTTTGAATGGTTCTGAATGTTATTTTCAAAAGCAAATGAACATCTCATTCTGGAATCAAGACACAGGAAGCTGTCTTCGGAGGATCTGGTAGTGGGAGAGACAGGAAGCAGTGCTGAGTTCTGTATGATGTCTTCTATATTTAAGCTCCGGTTCAAGGCAGGCTGGAGGGACACCTGGAGGAGGGAGACCCTCAGGTCTTGGTGGGGCAGGGGTGACACCTAAGGCTTTTTCTCAAATGTTAATGGGCATTAGACTCGTCTTCTGTAGTCAGTGTGTGGTAGATAGGGGCCAGAGACTGAGGAGCAAGGGTGAGACACCCAGGGAAATGTGGGAGACACCAGCCCAACTCAACCCCCACTCCTTCCCCAGGTGGGTCCCAGACCACACTCCATGTAGATCCCTCCTTCCCCTCCTCTTCCTGCCTGTCCAGTCCCAGGTGGCAGAACCTCCACTGTACAAGTCAGAATCTTCACTAGTTCTACTAAAAAGGAGGAAAAAGATGATGGCCTTTCAGTTTGATATGGTTTGGCTCTGAGTGCCCACCCAAATCTCGCCTTGAATTATAATCCCCACATGTCATGGGAGGGACCTGGTTTTCTACCTGTGCAGGGCCACTGGGAGGAGTAGGAGGAAGATAAGGGCTGATGTCCTCCATGGACCATTTGTATCCAAAACCTGGGGGCTGGTATGTCTCCTCTTTTCCTCACCCTCTTTCCACATGCCACCTTTTCTCTACGTTCTCTCCTCCCTTCTCCCTCTCCCCGACCTACCAGAATTTCACCTTCGCTGGTTTGAATGGGGCCTGCCTTTGAGAGTTTATAAAGGGGAGCCCCAACACCTCCTTGAGTGGAACCTTTCTGCTTCCCTTCTGGGCTTTGCTAGGAAAACACAGTGTACCCTGTTGGGGGAGCTGCTGGAGGTGAGGAGGGGAAGAGTGAATGCCTCGAAGCCAGAGAGCCTGCAGCTTTGTCGGGAGACATGAGTTTCCTCCTTGTCCTCCATGGTGACATCATGAGAGTGCAAGCCCTTCCAGACGGCAGACCCAGCACCAAGCGGATGGCTTGCATTGCCTCATTTATTCACCATGCTGTGAAACAGGCATTAGTATCATCCAGCTCTACAAACAACGAACCTGAGTCAGAGAGAGGTTGAGGAACTGCCGTGGGTCACACAGCCTGGCTTCAGCCAAAACAGTCCAACCTCAGTGCCCACAGGCTTCCCCCTACTGCTAAACTACCAGCCAAAGACCCTCCCTAAAATGACAGGTGCCAGTGGCGGCTGGGTGGCTTCTAGCCTAGTCCTCTAGAAGAGGGGTCTTCTTCCACCAGCATTCTTTGAAAACTTGCAAGTTCTGGAAAGAAGTATCATCTGGAGAAGAGGGGAGACAGAGTCACATACATAAACAATACAAGACAGCATGTGATTCATGCAAATAAAAGTTACAGAGGAGAGGGGCTGGGAGCCCTGAGAGGGGATGGAACCTACAGGCCCAGCGCCCAGGGGCCCCACGGGAGGGGAGGGTCCCACACCTTCCCTTTTGTATTTGACTCCCTGGGATACGCTGTGCAGACATTCTACCGGAGCAGTCAGTGCCCCTCCGGGAAGGTCCCCAGGCACCAGACTTGTGCCTGAAGACCAGAGAAGAGGCTGGGCTCTGGTGGAGAAACCCTCATTGAGCTTCATTACAGCCTCCGTGGTGGAGGTCGGGCCCCTGAACAAGCCGCTTACTGGACTGCTCAAGCCACCGTGTCTACCCCCTGCATCCAGACAACGCTTCATTCGGTACCCCCACCTCCCATCTTCCATCCGCCTTGCCACCTTGGCTGTGTGAGTTGTCCCAAGACCTGCTTGGCCCTTACACACGTGGCTGGCTGCAGGGTCAGGGTGTGAGATACAGTCTCCGGCTGTGAGCAGACCATGCCTGGCCCATGCCTGTGGCTCTGTGAGCAGCCCCTGCACATCGTGTCTGGAAGCTCCCTCTGGAAGCACAGGGCTCAGCTTCCCCAGAGGCTGCCACACTATGCCAGGTCATTCAAACTGAGGGGCAAACGTTGAGAGAAGGGAAGAAAGAAGGAGCTGTGGATAAATTATTCTCCTTTCCTCTCCCTAAAGGATTGCTCCAATGAGGGCATGGCTAGGTGGTTTTTCTGGAGAATTCCAGCCTGACCAAGCCAAGGTCACTGGGAGGCTGTGGCCAGCACAATTCACCGCCACCTTGCATTTGTTTTCCTCCAACCCCACTAGTTTCCTTTCCTCCAAACAGTTTCACTCCCAGAATTACACTCCCTGCAATAAAGCATCAACACATAAGTCCTGCAGGGCCTCATATTCACACTAGGATGGGAAGGTATCCAGGGACGCTGTGGATGGTAGTGATGTTAGGAAACCGGAAGGAGATCAGTCTGCCACAGAAGTTTGTCCAGGGTGCAGTTTCTAAGAGGCTGTTGGGATGGGCCAAGGCTGCGAATGGAAGGCCTTGATGCTGAGCTCTGACACCTCAACTTCATTCTGTAGACCAGCGGGGAGCACGCGGGGTCAACGGGACAGGAGGCTACTTCGAATTAGACGGGTCTGATGTTAGAGAGTGTCCCAGGTGGCCCAGGTGTGCCCCACTTGGGCAGAATCACATCTTCAGGAGTAAAGGAACCCTTTGTGCTTTTGAGCAAGGAAGTGCTGTGAACAGGGCTGAATTTGAAGAAAGAGATGCAGGCAGTGGGTTGAGTGGAAAGCTAGACAAGAGCCAGCAGTCCAGAGAGGAAGCTTGAGAACAGGCAGCCAGACCAACAGGCCCCTTGAGGAAGACCCATGGCCGACGGGGAGGGCATGCGGGAGGAGCAAAACACATGGCTGTTTCCACGGCCAGCTGGGTCCTCACCAGGAAACCAGATGTCTGTGCTGGAAAATGTCCACACACGGCTGCTCGGAACCCAAGCCAGGGCCTGGTGGTGTGTGTACAAGTCCCCAAGATGGTAGGGCCGGGCAGGGGCAGAAGGTCTTATGGTGTGATCTGCGGAGGAAACAGACACCTGGATCCTGGCCAGGTCAAGAGAGTCCCATGACCCTAGACTCTCCTCCAGGGTGGCTCACCTCTTGCGCACCACCCACTGGACTGGACACAGCAGTCATCTCTGTCTCAAGCTGGCAGGAAGGCAGCCAGATAGGAAGAAGACGCATGTGCTGGTGAGTGAAGACAGAGGAGCCAGAGCAGAGTGAGGGAGCTTCCCAGTCCTGAAGAAGGCAAGGGGGCCACCCAGGCATGAAGACACCAGCACTGGGAAGGCCAGCACTCCACACAGGTCAGGGATCCCCCATCAGAAATGGCTCTGAACCCTCCCCTGTCTTCATCTCTCCCACATTGCTATGGTTTGAATGCTTTTGTCCTCTGCAAAAAGTTTTGTTGAAACTGAATCCCCAGTGCAATGCTGTTAGGAGATACGGCCTTTTGGGAGGGTTTGGGCCATGAGGATCTTCCCTCATGAACGGATTAACACTTCTCTAAAAACGGCTTGCAGGGTGGGTGGGGAATTCACTCTTTTTGCTCTTCTGCTATGTGAGGGCACAATGCTCATCCCCACTTTCCCTCCCACTGACTGTGTGAAGACACGGCAAGGAGGCTTCACCAGGTACCGGATGCTGTCGCCTTGATCTTGGACTTCCCAGCCTCCAGAACCATGAGAAATAAATTTTCTGGATTTTGTAAATTACATAGCCTGTGATATTTTCTTGTAACAGCACAAATGGATGACCACACGTGCTGTTCTGATCGAGCCTCACTAACCTGCACCCGGTCCATCTACACCACGTCCTTATTGGGGTGCTCACCTCCTCACCAATTCTTCACATTGCCGTCTCAAATATGACCTACAATATTCTCTGCACAAAACTTCCCGTGGCTCCCTATTGGTCCAGATGCCTTAACAGAGCTCTAAACTCATTCATCTTCCTTCTTTGTGACAGTCCTGAGGAAGGGCTGGGGTTCATTTCATCCACTCACCCAGGAAATAGACACCATTGAATTCACTTTTTGCCCAAAAAAAAACAAAAACAAAAACAAAAACAAAACAAAACAAAACAGAAAAGCAATCCCTTGGAAACTGACAACTGGTGGGGATGGGAGGGTATTTTATTCAATCAGTGATAAAGCCAATTATTTCAGGAGTGTTTCCATTTTCCCATTGGTGAGGGATTCCCACTTCTGTTTCATCCAGGCTTTCTAGTCCACTTCAGTTATGGTCAGGCAGCGGTTTTCTCCCAAAGCTATCCTCTGGGTGTCTTCTGTAATCTGTACATAGTTTGAGGAGCTTACCAGAATTAAACCCACCACTAAAAGGGGATTTCTTTATTTATCTTTTATTATGGTTTGGCTCTGGCTGGTGATGGGAACAAGAATATCAAACACCACAGAAAGCACACACACCGGTCCACGGAGGCATTGTGAGGACTTTGCTGGACACCTGGGAGGGGCAGCCTGTCTGCCTTCTGCTCTGCCCTTTCCTGCTGTGTCCTGGAAGCACTGGTAAGCGTTCCACAGTATCCTGCCTGCAGCTGGGGATGCTCGGCTGAGCACACGAGAGAGAGTGCCCAGGAAGACCTTACAGTCCCAACTTCTAAAACTATGGTGATGCAATGGCCAAATCTGGATGATATCTTTTACGGATGTGGCCTTTCTGTTAGCATCTAATAAATCCTCTGTTCACTCCTGAGATAAAGTGGGATGGCCATTACTCTTGCTTTCGACACCCAAGTAAGATAACTCACACAGGCTGGAACATCAGAGAAGAGCCAAAAAAAAATGAGACTCCAGAGCCTGGCCATTTTCTGCCAATGAGAAGCTGCTTTCTTTTCTCAAAAGCCATCAGATTAGATGGGTTTCTCCCCACCTTTCCAGGCTTTTTGGCCCCCTTCCCCACATACCCTACACTTCAACCCAGGGGCTAAAGCTATTGTGCCCTAGTGTAACTTACTCTTCAGGGCCCATGCTCGAGCTGTGGGTTCAGCAAACATTTTTCTCCCAGGAAAAGTATTTCATACTCTCTAAGATACAACTCAGCTGGCACTTTTCCTTCTACCAGAACACTCCTATCTGTCACTTGGGTTCACTCAACCCCTGTCCTGTCCTCCCACAATATTTGGCTATGCCGGTCATACAGTGCCCGTTGCTGTCACAGCAGTGTCGGTGTCAGTGGAGCAGCAACTACATACAGTACCATCTACGGAGCATTTACCCTGTGCACACCTAGTGCAGAGCCTACCTTAACTTCAGCCTGAAGGGACAGCACAAGTGAGGTTAGCGGTCTGGTTGTTCATTGCTGTGGGATAAGCCACTAACAACTTCATTGCTTAAAACATAAACAAGTCATTTTGTTTTTTTAGGTCCAGCTGGTCTGGGAGTTGACTGGCTTCAGCTAGCTGGTTCTCTGTCAAGGTCTCTCCTGTGGTTGCAGTGGACGGAGGCTGAGGCTGCAATCCTCTGACCACTCCCACACTCATGTGTAGAGCCTGGGCTGGGGAGACTTAAACAGCGGGAGCTCCTCCGGCAGGTCTCTCTCTCTCTCTCTGTGGTCCCCCCATGAGCTTACGTTTGCTCATCTCTAAAATAGTAACGAAAATATAAAGTATCTCAGCAGATTGTTGTAAAATTCAAGTGAGCAGGTAAACACTTGAAAATATCAGCTGATACAATGACAGTTGTTATCGTTGTCAAGAAGACTTGGATGATACAGAAAGTCTTCAGATACTGAAGAGCCATCATGGGCATAAAGGACAACGCTTGTCTACACTCGTTCAGGGAAGACTGAGACCAGCGGATAGAGGTTATATGGAAGAAGATTCTGGCGCAATCTCTAACAATAAAATAGCTCAGAGATGGAACAGGCTGCCATGACCAGAAATAAGTTCCCAGTTATTGAGTGGATTCAACACAGTCTGGCTGACCATTGCTTAGGGAGTGGCAAAGGGGGTGTCCACTCTAAATGGATGGTTAGCCTAAGTTACCTGTAGGTTTTTTCTAACTCTGACTTCCCATAAGTCCCTGAGTCTCTTCTGAATGCACTGATGGAACCAAGAACATACAATGTAGACATCACTCTATTTCTTCATACCAGTATTCATTTATTCAAAAAATATTTCTTGATCATCTTGTGATGATCCATCTCGTGCCAGGTTCTGTGTTGTAGGGTAGTAATACAACAGATTCACCGTGGATAAGGTAGTAATTGTAGCAACACCATGAATATATGGGCTACGGGAACCTCATCCTAAAATCTAATCTAGTGGAGGATACAATCTCAAAATTGTGCAGTGAGAAAAACAGTCCACTGGGAAAGAAACCCAGGGTCCACCCAATCCCAACTGTGAAAAGGGAATTACTTCTAAAAGAAGGTATACAGTTGATCCTTAAATAGCTTGGGTTTGAACTGTGCAGCTGCATTTATACATAAATTTTCTTCCATTTCTGTCACCTCTGAGATAGCATGAGCAACCTCTTCTCTTCCTGCTCCGTAGCCTATTCAATGTGAACATGACAAGGATGAAGACTGTTAAGATAATCAACTTGCACCTAATGAATAGTAAATATATTTTTTTTTCCTTATGATTTTCCTAATAACATTTTCCTTTTTCTAGCTTACATTACTGGAAATACTGTTTGTAATACATATAACATGCAAAATATGTGTTAATCATCTGTTTATGTTATCAGTAAGACTTCCAGTCAAGAGTAGGTTCCTAGCAGTTAAGTTCTTGGGGATTCATAAGTTATGCAGATTTTCAACTGTGTATGTCTGGAGGGGGCACCCCTAACTCTCACGTTGTTCAAGGGCCAACTGTGTTAATTTGAGAACTGGAGAACAAGTGGAAGTTTGGAGACAAACTGTGGTTGGGAGTGAGGAGGAGGTGTTGGAAAAGAGAGTGAGCCTAGAAGAGGGAATACTATATGGAAAGATTCAGCGATCAGAGAGAGCATGGTGGAGGAGACGAATATCGTTCTTCATGTGCTCAGGGCACAGGACGTGAAGTGGGCAGGGCATGTTTGAAGCACCCTACTGATTATTGAGAGGTATTCTTGTGCCTTTGGTATATATGCTTTCATCCAGCCTCCCCCTACAGTTTCCATTTAGAAATTTATTATTGCATTGATGGGGCTTGTCCTAGTAAGGGGGTTGCAATGGAAATAGAGAGAAGGTAGTAGATTTAAAAGATTTTCAGGGAAGAATTGGCATGCCTTGAAACTGGAATTGATTAAAAATAGGAGATGTGCAATTAAGTTAATGTTTAAAGATGACCAAGATTTTGAGCTTGACAGACACAGGGGAGCTGGAAAGAAGAGCTGATGAGAAATGAAAGAGAAGGAATTCACTTTAGAACATGGTGACTCAGAGATAATGGCAGGGCAGGAAATGCCCTCTAGGTAATTACAAATGAGAAGCCAGACACTGAGTGACAGACTGGTCTGTATTTACTGACTCAAGAGTCAGTAGGAATATAGATCTGTGTTTCTATCATGCCAGATAAAGTCAGACTTACACTCCCATCATAAACAACTAGAAATCTGGATTTTAAAAAATATGAAACGGCCGAGCGCGATGGCTCACGCCTGTAATCCCAGCACTTTGGGAGGCTGAGGCAGGCAGATCTCGAGGTCAAGAGATCGAGACCATCCTGGCCAACATGGTGAAACCCCATCTCTACTAAAAATACAAAAATTAGCTGGGTGT